>JAOEHY010033453.1:0-10846 GCA_025447955.1 Psilopsiagon aurifrons
AAGAATTTCTTCCTTATATCCAATCTAAACTTCCCCTGTTTAAGTTTGAACCCATTACTCCTTGTCCTCTGATACACACATGCGTGTTCTACAATTACTCTTTTTATATCTAGTTTTTTTAACAGCTCCACAGTAATTGTCTAGTTGCACTGCCTTTTTAGATATACGTTTCTGTCAGATACCTTTCCTGCTGTTACCTTTTTTAGGTGGAGTTGAGGGCTATCAGTACTGCTGGTACAAGACCCAGGGTTTTTAATCCTGTAGAGACTGAGACCCATTTTGCCTCATTAATTCATCCAGGGTTCCCTATTGCTCTGTAACTTTGCACTTTGGCTTTCAAGCGGTAGATGAAGAGAAAATAATGTGAGGAAGTATGATAAAAAGCCTGGCGTTTTTAACAGTGTTTTAGGAAAAGTTAAGGGAACATTTGCCTCCCTTTTCAGATCATGTCAGCCGAGTGACCGGCAAAATATCTCATCTCATCAAGGATGAAGTGCAGCAGGGTCAGGGTGCTCCTCCATGGGGAAGCACCAGGAGAAAAAGAAAAGCTGGAGGGGAGAGCCAAGGCAATACCTCTGGGAAAAGGGACTTATGGTTGCTGCCGCTGCTGAAGGAAGGGATATGGAGGGCCGAGATGTGGGAGTCTGCTGGAAAGGAGCAGCTTCCTCTGGGGAACAGCCTCCCCTTCCTGCCTCTAGCCAGTACCTACTGCCTTTTGGCAAAGCAGGTAGCAAGGCTGCTGCCACTTTCCTGCCCCTAGCAGTTGGCTGCTTCCCTTGCCTGCACCTAGAGCTGGCTGGAGTGGCTCATGTGGTCTGTGCAATACTGGTGAAAAAGGGAAAGATAGAGCCCCCGGAACTGCATACACATATAGTTACCTGGTAGCATTTGCCAATGTTTGGCTGCAGGGTAAATTAGGAGGATAGGTAATGAATGCCTTAATTAAAATGCTGGTAATGTTCACTGTAGAGCTCACATCTTTTTAGAAAGGTAACGTATGAGTGATCAGTGTGGATAGTGCTTTATTGATACCTGTGCTTCCAAACAGCAAATAGTTGCGGGAAATGGGGTAATCTGTGAGTTGTCTTCAGAAGCAAAGATTTTTATAGTCCTGATGCTGCAAAGCCAGAGTTAAAGGTGATTAATGACATGGAGTTAGAAGCCTGTTTAAAGCAAGAGGTATTTAACCTGAAAGACAGTGTGTTTTACACAACCTTTTCTGTATCTGATCAGCAGAGGAAGAGAGCCTACCTGTAGTTGCAGTAGGATGCATTTTCTCTTGCATGAGTTCCTTGCCTAGGCTGGCATGAGCACAAGGAGCGTGTCTTTTTCTTACCTGCACAAGATGGATAGCTTTCAAAACGCTTTAACCTCTTACCAGGCTCCATCTCTTCCACAATCATAACATTTTAGCTTAAAAATCATAACGCATTAAAGACAATTCTGCATTCCTTTTCTCTAGCCCCTGGCTTTCAAATCGTGGGGTTATATTCAAGTCAGATTGCCAGCTGTCTCTCTGTAACTGTCTAAAGGTTGGATCCCTTTTAAAAAAGGAAATAAATCTTCAGTTCTCATATAATGACTTGGTATCTGGGCTGAGGCTTTATAGAAAAGATCAAAAGCCTGAGCCTTGTGACAGAACTGTAGAAAATGGCAACTCCTCATTATCCCATAGAGTAATGTCTCAGTTATGGTAGTCTTTGAACGTTCCCCAAGAGATATGACTCAGAATACAGTCCCTGTGACAGGAGCTGGTACCATTTCCATCCTTGTGTGTATTACAGATTGTTACTTGTGCTTCAAACTCTTACACTGTCATAGCTGCTCAGTCAAGTCTTACATGGAGTTAAATTGGATGTTTGTGACATGGAAAGTGGTAAAGAGTTGTGAGATACTGCACTTTAAAAGTTAATGGCTCATCAGCACAGACAGGACTAAAAGTGGTTGTGCTTGACATTAAATCCCTAGGAAGTCTGAGAAGAGCAGAGGTGGAGGGGTTATACAGATGATATTTTCTTAAAAAGAGAGCGAGATCCTTATCCCATTCAGACCCAGCCATGAGCTCATATCAGCATGCATGCTCTTCTCCAACAGCTGCAGCTGTGTTACAGTAGCCTCTGTGCCTGTGCTGATTGGGTAAGAGCATTTCCATATGCTCTTTTAATTCAGAGACCATATAGTCCTCCCCACAGCCTCCAGTGTGTCCTTGTTCCCTTGAAAGGGATTCAAATATTAAAACCTATGTAGTTTAATTATCACTAAGAGTCTAGGAGGAACCAAAAGCTTACAGCCACTTCAAGCTGTTCCGAGATAGGTATGTACAAATCACAAATGTGCAGTCACTTATGGGAAATTCAGAACCCAGGAGAAAGCAGTAATATGAGCTGAAGAGAGTAACCATAAAACTTACATGGGTTTCTCAACCATGTGTGTAGGGGCTTGCAGTTCCTGGCCTGGTGAATATGGTTTCTTAGTGAGAACCTGTGTAGGAAAAACTTGCAGCTGCACTCTGCAGTGTGTTTGCATGCCAAAAGTACCACTGGCTTTTCCAGGCTTTCACAAATAGGTAGATTGCTACTGGGACAATGTTGTGTTTTATCCTGAAAATCGTTAAATCCCCCTAATTTCAAATGAAGTCAAGGAGAAGAGCTTGCTTTCAGCTCTTCTACCAACCATGTGCAAACCAAAATTTTATTCAGAGATATTTTTTTGCTGTCATAGTATAGAAAGAAGTACAGTTGGGCAAGTTATCCCCATTTCTATATCACCCCACTGTCCCTCTCCTATGCTGGTTCTAACACAGGAATTTCTGATTTTGGGGAAATGCTGCATTAATCATTGGCAGTGGATTAGCCATCTTTGATTTGAATGGAACTTTAAAAAATGTGTTCATATATATACACATTTAGTAAGGCTGTTACTACCCTTCCCTTCCCCCCCCCTCCTTTTTCTAATACAAAAGCTATTGCTTTCATTAAGTTATGCTGTAGCAAATCAGCACCATAACAAAGAGTAAATCGTTCAGGCTACACTTGAGGGGCAGTGCAAAGAAAACAGTACTGGTGGGTAGCTGTTCTTATGGTGAGAATGAAGAAAGCAGTGTATTTCTTCCCTCTATTATTGGACTGACTTCAAATCAAAGTTCACAGGAAATCTCAATTTACAATTTAGCATAGTTCTTTCCTTTCCCATTAGAGTATCTATGATGACATCTGGCAGCCACAGCAGCAGCAGGCAAGCTCAAATACTCTTTTTTTTTTTGTTGTTGTTGGTTAAAATTATTTTTATGTTTGTTGAGAAGAACCACCCAAACAAAACAGAAATACTGGCTTACTTTCAGTTTTGCGCATGTGCTACATGCTTCTTAACATTGTCTTTTTTATCAGCAAACTGTTTCAGTTTTATTCTGATGCACAATCACATTACTCTTTCTTTCTGTTACAAAGTTTTCCTGTGAAAGTTGAAAGCCTTATGATTCTGCTGGCAAGGCCCTGTCTTTCTTTCTAATGGCCACTTTGTTTGGTTTTTTTGATCTGTAACTTCATACCACACAGGAAGAAAGGCCATTACTAGCAGATCATGGAGGTGCTATAAGATCTCTCTTGGAAAAGGATGTAAAAAAAGCATGTATCATGTTTTGTGGAGGATTCTGCACCTAGTATTGTGGTTGGAAGAGCTGAGTTACTGCTTTTTCACATGGAGACGGGACTGTTCGTTAATGCCTGTTGACAGTGTGTATTGATGATGCTTGTCCTCTATGCTGAGCTCTAGCAAATGCTGATAAATTCCAGACTCTAATCAAATATCTTTGAGAAACATTAACATTAACTAAATAAACATGCTTTCTTCTTCTCTGTTGCATGTAATGGATGTTTATGACATTGCCATTTTTTTCTACAAAGCATAACAGATGGTCACTGCTTCAAATGAAATAATGGTATTACCTATCCTTTTCCTTGTGAAAGAAAAGGTTTGGGCTTGATTTTTCAGTCTTACTTCTTGATTTCTGTGAAGTGTCTTGCATTCATCAGTAGTACTTTCTATTAATCCACCCTTATGACAGAGAAAAGAAGAAAGAATTTGGTTAAAAAAATCGTCAGTTTTAAAGGCAAGAAGTGCTACTTATCTTGGTATTGCTTGTTGGTTTGGTCACTTCCTTGGTTCATAAAAGGGTAAAAGGGGAAGCTCAGCACAAAACTCTGTGAAGAAGCATAGAGCTGTTAAGATATAGCTGTCAGAGTGATGATGTAGGTCTACGACACTCTCAGAAACAGACCTTGTGAATGCTCAGAAGCACTCTTTCTCCTTGATCTATCTACCCATAACCTGTTGACACAATTGCTTAATTTTGTGTTAATATCCTCTGTGTGTTGTCTTTGTGTGTTCTTGGTGACATGCTTAGCCAGTTAGATGAGTCTGACTGAGATACTAAACTGCCAGATATACATATGTGTGTAAGGAGCCTTGTGCAGAGGAAACTGGCCTCAAAATAAGTTGGCTTCAAGCTCCCAAGTGCAGAGAGAGATGTAGCCTTGAGAACTACTCACTGGTGAGGTTAGTCTGCTCTCTAAAATGCATGTTTGTCCTGGTGAGAACCTGAGCACACTATCAAAACAGTTGTGCTGGGAATGCTCAGGAGCATACTGGCAAGATGAAACCTTTCTGCAGCACAACCCCCCTTGTGCATGTGAATGGCAAGAATGAGAACAAAGACTCATCAAATTCAGGATATACTTGATTTCTAAACATTTCAAGAAATTATTTGAAACTATTTGGCCTTTGACACTGATGACATACCATAGATTCTAATAATAGCATGCCTGAAATTTTGTTAGAAAAATAAGCATATCCCTTGGGTAATTTCCAAAATCCTAGGCTAAATCACCACAATATTGTATTAATGCCAGGGCTGATGAAACAGAGAAATAGCAAAGCTTCAGCTGAATAAAATTTGTTTTCCTTTGAGGGGTCTTTTTTATGAGCTTGAAAAGAAGAATAAGATGTCAGCTGGCCATTTGTCAACACCACTGCTCTTGGGCACAGATAGGATACTCTTCTCATCCCACCCCCTTCACAAGTGCTAATATCTTGGACAAGTCTGCTGATGTTCTGCTGAATTATTATCACAAACGCAGTTTCATCAACTGTCCCTAAAATAGAGGAAGCATGAGTAAGAGGAAAAATTCACTAAGTTAAGATAAAAAAATTCACTGAGTTAAGAATAGTATTTCCTGTAAGGAAATACTATTAATAGATGAGCTTGGAGAGGAAGCTCAGTCTGGATGTTAAGTTACATTGATTTTTTTTCTTTTTTTTCTACTTTTTTTTTTTTCAAAATTATTAAAATTTATAAGAAGTTCAAGCTTGAATATTAATTCTAGATCTTCATGTTTTCTGAGCACTGAGGTAAGGACTCACCTGTTCACACCCACAAATAGTATAAAACTGATTATTCACAATGGGGGAAATCATGAGATTTGTGCCAGAATTCTTTAATATTTACTATTCCTGCATTTATGAAGAAATAAGGAAGGGGGACCTGTGAGTGCATATAAGGCTAAAAGTTCATCTCGCTATGAGGAAATCTAGTTTTTGCATGAATCGTGGAGGATGTAGAAATTAAAAGAATAATATTGTTTCCACAAAGTCGTTATATCTAAAGATAGCTGCCCTGGTACTGAACTCATTTCTCACCTGTGTGGACATGACTTGAAAACTGCATTGTTTGTTTGATACAAAAATTCAGTGGTTGGATTGGCTGGGTACATCTTCTGAAGGAAAAAAACAAAAAACAAAACACTAAACCAAAATGATGTGTTAAATCAGGAAAGACAGAAGGAATATGAAAATGAGCAAGACAGATTGGTACCCACATACTTTAAGTGGAACAGTTTTAGTTATTCTGAGGTTTATTTGCTGGTGGTTTTATTCCCTTTATGCTGACTATCAGGATATCCTGTTGCCATACACTAATGTGGAATGCACACTGCTTTAATGGTCAGAGTTCAGTGGTTTCAGCATATTTTCACAAGCAAGAAAGCTGGTCCTTAACAAAAATTCTTTTGTCTAAAGGGGCTAAGCATATGCTGGGAGAAAATGTATCACAAATTTCAAGTATGCAGACTCTTGTGGGCTTTTAAAACTGTAACTACAGAGATTTTACAGCATAGAGACTTGATGTTAGTAGTAGCGCTGGGGCAGAAACTGCAATCTAGTATATTCCTGATATGCAGCTATAGTGTACTTTCTTTACAATCATTCAAACTAGGAAAAAAATATTAGAAACTATGCTGTCTTCTTTTTGGATGTAGAAATCAACTTTATGCATTGGAAAGGTTTAGAACTAAAGTTCATGTCATACATCAGGAAGAAGAGGAATGTCTTACAGTATTGTAGATGGCATTATCCGCAAGGAGCAATAGAGCTGCCTGATGTACATGGTTATTTAAATTTATTTTAATATTGCTAAATTTAGATCTGAAGCTCAGCTGAGAAGCCTCCAAAACTATGGAACTATAGCTTTTCCCTGCAAATAGAAAGCTTGGGCTGTTCCTACAACAAACCAGTGTCACAGCTGCCCTGAGGGGACTTCATTTTCTCAGCAACTTGACATTAAAACTTGCAAATTCTCCGTGGTTAAGAGGGCAGGGTGATGGGCAGTGCCCAGTGTAAGGAAAGGAGGCAGCTGCAGGGCTTTCTTCCCGACTTCCTAGCTGTGTATAAGAAAAGCTGGAGGTGGGGGCAGGTGTTTTCCTGAGCAGCATCTCTTTCTGCTCTTCCTGTGGCTTTTCCAGGCTTTGTGTACTCTTAAGTTTGTTATTCATGAGTTTATTATTCTATTTTAAATAGACGTGCATATTTGAGTGGAGGACTTATGGTTCTTTCTGTTCCCACTTCCATCTTCTCATTTATCACCAGTCCACTTTTTCATGCATATTCCTACAATCATCACTTTTTCTGTAATCATCACTGTATTCTGACACAGGCACCTAAATACCAAAACCAGTGACAGAATTATTATGATAGATTATATCTACTTGGTAAACAGAGGGTTAGCAGGGTAAACAGAGGGTTTGGGAACAGAATTCCTTAAAATTGCTAAGCCTTCTGGTGTTTGACTTCATCACCTTCAAACTTTGCAAGTCAGATTAGTGTGTGCTGAGGGATGAGGAGGCAACAAAAGACATCCTTATGCTTCAGCAAGGAGCCCAAAACCAGAGTGAGTATGGATGGGTTATTCTATGGATAACAAAGTGGCAATTGTAGAACAAACATGACAATTTTACCTCTCCTAACTAGAGCACAAAAATATTTTTTGCTGAATGCTTCTTATTGTGTTTGCAGATTAACTTCATATGTATCACATGTGCGTATTGTTCTTGCAATGTGATTTCAGGCTTTTATGAAGTGATAAGCCACATATTAATAGTTTTTACAGAAGGTGCTCTAGTTGTTAACATGGTAACACCTTGCAAGAACAATATGTTATGTCCATTTTTGGTTCTAGAAATATGCAACATTCTGCACTTCAAAATATGTAAGGTAAGTGCATAGTTAGTGCTTAGATCTGCTCAATATATTATCCTCTGCAAATACCTACCCTGTTGCTCAGGCCTGCTATAAAAATTTGCTTCCTCAGACTGCAAAATATTAATTTCCCAGGAATCTCTTTGGGTACAAGCTGGGAAAGTGGATGTGGAAGTTGTAAGGACATTTGCTCTTGCTTAATCTTTCTCAAAACTGAACTGATTCTTAAATACTAGTATACTATTCTAACAGGTGTTCAAATATATTCAAGTAATTTGATGCTTGGAATCTTTCGTTTTCTTCCGCTCACAATCAGATTATCAGGGGTGGAATGGAATCCCAGTGGCATTCAGCTCAGTAAAAATGGTGTCGTTACCACTGTAAATGAGTTCCATAGTAGCAGGATTCCACCCTATGACTACAACCCGTGACAGGGAAAATTTTTAAAATAAGGTACCAGGTGTGTAACAGCCACAGTGGCCCAAAGAAAGCCAAATGGTGGTGTTTTGATCATAATAAAAATGAAGGAACTCTATATTTGTTTACATTCTGTGTATCTTAAGAAACAAAGTAAAAGCAGCAAGCATGATAGGCCTCTAATTTATTTGTTTCACAGAGGGAACAGACAGGGGTAAAACCATCGCATTTGATATCTTTACAGTAATTCCTTTCAACCTGCCCTTCTGAGTAGGCAGGGCATGAAAACATTTGAAAGCATTTGCCCATGAATAATATCTTATTAAATTGTCATGATTTGATGTGACACATTTTCCTCCTAATTTGCTTATCTGATAATAGACTTCCTAAATATCATCTTCAGGCCCACTGGAAAAAAAGTAACTGGTCTGAAAGAAACATTGGATCAAATGTTTGTGATGGGACAATCTCAGGACTGTGTTTGAATATGAGACAAAGGGTTCAGGCCGCTAAAATCTATATGGTCTGTTGCCATGAGAATATTGAGTTCTTTGTGTAGTGTGGGCTTGTTGCCTTGTAAACATGTTTCCATGACTCATTAAATCCTCTGAAATAAAAGCGCTCACAATTCCAGTACAGTAAAGCAGTCATTTTTCGATTTAATTATGAACAGGCTAGATAATGAGCTTCCTAACTTGTACCCTTTTCTGCAGGAGAAGAATGGTTAGTGACATCTCCTTTTTCTAAACACTACCAAAATTCACTTTATTTGAAAGAGGGAGCTGAAAGTCCTTGAAAAAATAAAAGGGGCACACAAACAAATGCCAATTGGGTGACTAATATTTTACATAACAAGTAAAAAAGTATGTATCTTGTGAACCTATTTAGTATTCAGCTTAAGAGAATATAGTAACCATAGCAACCCCTTATCACCTGCTTGAGACGTTGCAACATCTTAAAGAAATGTGCACCAGATACCCTGCTAATATTTGTAAAATGCTGATGATAATATCTCTCGGAGAGAGCTACTGAAAGGTAAACGTGTAAAAATGCTTGAGATTCATGATTCCCCTGTTATCTGCCTTTCTCTTTCTGCTTTATTTATTTATATATCAGTTTCATTTAACAAAAGTAAGAGAATAATGGGTGTAAAGAGTCACTGGAGCAAGCAGGGTGATGAACACACATTACTCTTCACCTACAGAATGTCCAAAACTACCCTCAGTTAAGTACTCTAGGGCTTTAGTGGTTTTCCAAAGGGTTGAACATGGGAACTCACAGGAAGGCCTCAAAATAATGAGGTAAGTGCAGATCCCTCCCTTGAAGCAGTTATCAGTTTACACAGGCAGTTGTGCATGTGCTTTATTTACAGGATTCTGAGTCGCATAAAGCTGTAGCAATAATGATGTTTCTGTCTGTATTGACAGCTTCTGCCACTTTAGACTTTGCATTTTGGGTGCTTTCCCTTCCTTTTCAGCTTCAAAGCTGCAGGTGGTCAGAGCTTTACGCTTCTGAAGTCTAAATTATGGATAGGGCAAGTTAATTTTTCTGTGCCCTACAGCCTTAAAGCAAAGGATGCTGGAATAGCCCACAGACCTCCCCTGCTGAAATGGCATCACCTTTTCCTGAAGAACTCTGTGCTTTATCCTTTTTGTGTGGTGGACTTGATTTTCCCAGTCTATAAACTACTTAGAGAGGCAGGTGGTCATTAGTTATCTGAAGATTCCAGTGAATTCAGAGTTCTTTTGATAAAAGATATACAAAAACTGTGTTTAAATCATTAAAGTCTTTCACTTTGAATCCTCAATATGATTCTTCTTTTTCTCTCTTTTTAGTGCAAAGTGCACTATACCGTGTAGATTTGCTTCCACTCCTGAGTATGCATGCAGAAGAATAGCAAAGTCAATGACTACCATGCGATTTGGTAATCAGGCAACATGGCTGCACAACTCAACACACACTTTGTGCGTGCTCAGTACCATGCAGTATGAGGTTCTTCACTGTTAATTGCAGGTGGTAGATGGGAAACTGAGAGCACTGAAAATGTGGGTTGCTGGAGCTGACAGGGTTATTAGGACATCACTCCCCCTTTGACATGAAGGACTTTCTTGGTGCCCAAGAGGCATGAAAAAAAAGCCCTATGAAATGGGAGTTAGGATTTCTGCGTATCATTGCAGTTTCATACAGTATAATAGCAAAGTATGATCTAAGGAAGATGTTGGATCAAGAGGGAGAAAATGAACATATGTGACAAAATGTGGTCCTAGGGATCAAAATCTATATGAAACAGCTTAGAAGGCATGCATTAACATTCTCTGTTGGAGTAATGTGCAGTAGCACCTACTTTTGTTTGGTTTTATTTTTCCTGCTATTGGTGCAACATCATGATGTTAGAGAATGTGTTGCAGGCAGGGGTTAGAATGCTCGACTCTCCCTGTAAATAAACATGTGTACTCATGGAATAGGACACACTGGGCAATATCTGCAAATTTCATCACTGAAGTGACAAACACAGACTAATACTAAGCTATGGAAATAAGACATGCAAAAATTAAAGCCTACTAGTGAGCACTTTAGTTCTGGGCTGGGCCTCATATTCTACAAGTGTTGCTCAAACAATATTTTCTGAGTTGCTTCATTAGATTTTCTAAGTATCTTCATGTAAAAGTTTAACACCAACTATGAAAATACAATTTTCATGGACCAGGCTGTTGGTTTTGTTGGTTATTTGGGGCTTTTGGGGTTTGTTTTGGTTTTTGTGGAGTTTTGGGGGTTTTTTGGTTGGTTTTGGTTTTTTTTTTTGTTTTGTTTTGTTTTGGTTTTTTTTGTTTGTTTGTTTTGTTTTTTTTTTTTTTACCCCCTAGTGGTTTTTATGAGGGTAGCTTATAAAATAAGAAATAAA
>JAOEHY010033454.1:0-10894 GCA_025447955.1 Psilopsiagon aurifrons
TGAGGCGCTGGCACAGGGTGCCCAGAGAAGCTGTGGCTGCCCCATCCCTGGCAGTGCTCAAGGCCAGGTTGGAGCAAGCTGCTCTAGTGTGAGGTATCCTTGCCATGGCAGGGGCTTGGAGCTGGATGAGCTTTAAGCTCCCTTCCAATCCAAACCATTCTATGACTCTATGATTGTAAGAGAGGGGAGTTCTGGAGCATGAGGCCTTTATTAGCCCTGCTCTGTTCCATGCAGAATCAGATCTCTGAGGTACCATGCTCACTCCTTCTGGCTGCTCTTGTACAGATGCCGGTTACTAAGGGCACACTTGTGCTGTGGTTGCCAAAGGACTTCTTGTAACGGGTAAGTTTAGAGGGTTCAGAAGATCATTTATGCTTATGGAAATGGCATGTGAGTTTTAGACAGTTAAGCAATACATTACAGAGTAATGGCAGAAGAGGAGATGTAGTTACGTTTGTGCTTTGCGGGGTTACAGTGAGCCTCCTGATGTTACACTGACAACTGGAACTTGTGAAACGGGCATTTCAGAGTGTCAGTTAGAGATGATACGTTCTAAAATTCAACTACTTTGAGCCCAACTGCAACCTTGAATGATCTAAGCAAAAGGACTATTTCAGCAATCGTCTTCTGGGTTTCTCAGGCATGCAGACAGACTGTATGGAACAACAAGGGATGTTATAGCTTTTCTGTATAAATAAATCAGCAACTTGGAAGAAATAAAACACAGGAATAGAAACCAAAAAAAGAAAGCATTAATTATTCGAGGCAGTCAAACAGGGAAGAGACAAAATGATCAGTGAAAGAACAGATAGATGAGATGACATACTCTGACCAAGAGATGGGTTATACAGTGACTTACTTACACTGCAGAGCTCCCAATGTGGCAATGAAAACCAGAGCTGTGGCATAAAAATGAAAAGGGGGCTCTTTCACTAAAACCTCATTTGCTGAGTTGAATGAAGGGCAAACAAGGTCTTACCTATGTGAAGATTAAACCCACCTTCTTAATAACAGCCAGGGTAGGTGTTCTTAAACATCAACCATCCGAGTAACCAAGTGCAATCAGCTGAATGAGATCCCAAGAAATCAATACAATTCTTGCCAGGCCCCTTCAAACTATTACAGAGCCCCAACGTGCTGCGGAGCAGCAGATTACAGGCTGGCTGTAATTGTTCCCTGGAACAACTCAAACACAGGTCCTGGCCCTTAATGAATTCTGTTGAGCATGAATAGGGCAGCAAAGTGGAGAAATCTCTGTTCTCAACTTCTACACGCAGAAATGGTGTGCCCAGCAGCTACTGGGGGCAGCTGCCCTGTGCCAATGTATGACTAATGGGCAACGAAACAAAGACATTCTTAGTCTATCTGCTCATAAAAATACTGCTCTGACTGCTGAGGCATCCATGGGGTTGGATCAAAACCACACAAGATTACAGAAAAAAACCTGCAAGGGCTTTTTATAGCAGTACAAATAGGCAAAGGACATACTCCAGTTCCTTAAGTGTGATCTTAATCTTTAAGCAAAAAAAAAAGCCGTTTCAATTGCATATTATTAGCTACTGTTCGCTCCAGTGGCTTATACTGAGTCACTATCAAAACACTTTGTAAGGAGGCAGTAGCTTCCAAGGAACCCTATCGTGCAGCTGAAATGCTGGAAAGGGCCATAGGCTTGTGCAAATCTGACAGGAAAAGTCCATCAGCCCAGCACATACTCCTGCAACCCCAAATTTCTCCCAGCAGTACTTAGGCTTCATGCATTCAAGCTTTACAATCTTCCTTACTTTTAATTCAAGCTTGAAAAGTCTTCCCCACCTTTAATCTCAGCAACACAGCACGAAACCTCTATCATTTCTACAAAGAGGCTTTCCTTCCAATCAGGGTAATTTTTCTCTTGCTTTTCCTGAACAATTCCTTTTTTCTTCTCCTATTCAACTCATCAGTCTTGGTGCAGTTCTCACTCCACAGCATCAAATTCCCCTCTCTCAATTGACTGCAGACGCCAAATATTTGTAGACCACTGAGTTCTTCTGTTTACACACATCATTTAGGCAGGACATATGGACACAGAAGAGTTTGAGCTTCTTTAGCCTCTTCCTATAAGTCACTCCTTCTAGGTTCCTTGTACTTCCTAACTACACTTAGGGCTGTGCACCAGTCTTAGCAAACAGGCTGAAAATGAATACTCGGTCTGCTGTCTATGGCTAATATCACACACTTCATCTTGCACCTTCCTTGCACAGCGCACTGTGGCCCACAGAGCACCTTGCTGTCCAAGGGAACAGCTTCTTTAGATAAGAAGTTTAAAGGGACAATGATTCCTTCAGAAGCTCAAGTCTTTACATGCACATCAGTAATGTGTCCGTGACTAGTACCATAAAGAAAATGGGAATACATAAATAGAAGCAGGTTTTACTAATAATAGCTACCTGTAGATACAGAGAAGACATTTCTGATTTCATAGATGTTTCTAAGCCATCTGGATGCCTGTAGGATACAGCCTGCAACTCTGTAAGACTACATCTCATATAATATCAAGCTTTTTACCAGTGCTTTAGGAATAAAGAGACAGTTAGAAGCACTGCTTAGAAATAGACAATATTGTTAATAAACAACTTCTCTCACTAGGGGTAGGTTCTAGAGGAAGAATTTCCTATCATCAGGTTCTCAGACTGGTAATTACAGCTTGCATTTTGAAAAGCACAACCTTGCTTCCAGGGATGTAATTTGCATCCAAATCTGCACTTACAAAATCAGGGAGAAGAGGTTTGCACACATAAATTAATTGCTGGCCACATTTCCTAGTGCTTGAACTGCAGACAATTAGCTATCCATCACTACTGACCAGGGCTTTACTCAGCAAGGACACAAAGAATAAGGCCCCGCAACTAGTACCAATCCTGTGCATGCTGCAGCGTCTTCAACATCCCCAAACTCCACGAGCTTCACCTGACAAAGAAAAATCTCCTTGCCAGTAAAAGCTGGTAAAGAACTGAAGGTTGGAGAGAAAGAGGGTGGAGAGGGAAAGGGAAAGAGAGAGACTGATTTGCTCTCAATGAATATGAAAAAGCTGATCTCTGCCATTGAGGAAAACTCTTGCACCAGCAAGTGCTGACTGATTGGGATGAGGAATGCTTTATCACCGAGATCCAGACACCCTTTCATATGGTGATTATTATTCCTGTCATGACCCTCTGGTCATCAAGCCACAGTGGCTTTTGTCGCGAAACAACTATCCAATAAGGCATAATCTAGGAATAAGCCTGTAGCATAATATCTTCTACTTGCTTATACACACAGCGGGAAGAGACAAATCTTCTTCCTGTGAGTTATTACCTGCTCTAATCCACTTTGGAAAATAGCAGCATTCCCTTAATTCTGTGAAGCATGCAGACATATTTTTCACAAGACACAGCTACCTGACCAGCTCAGCCCAGGGCTGAAAGCAAACCTGAAAGCTCTCGCAGGTAGTAACAAAGAGCCTAACATCACCAGAAATTCACGATTCCCATTAAAACTTGGTAAGAGCATGCAAAGGCTGAACTGTGGTTTACTATATGTTGCCTTCAATAGGGCTGAGGTCTGGCCTGATTCCTGGTGCTATTCCTGGAGCAAAAGCTCTGATGAACAGAGGTAACGCATATACAAATGCATACACAGACAACACCTATCAGCATTAGCTGTTTCAGCTCCTGTGCAATAGAACAGTGCTGACTTTTTCAGAATGAAGATGTTTTATATTAATGCCACCGTTATCCACATTATTATTATCAATTAGCCAACCCCAATATTCTGTAGAATGCATTTAACCTCGCATGCTTTATTTCTCTAGCTTTTCTGATTCAGCTCCTCGAGCAAGGGGCTAACACAGCAGTTGTAGACAGCGGGCACAGTGTTGAAAGCACCCAGGGAAAAAGGGCTGGGAACCCCTGCTCTGGGAGCAGATGTGAGAAGCCACGTCTGGCCATGCAGGCCAGTTCTTTTGATGTCTTTTCTGTCCTTATTGCTTATGCAGATAGCTCTACACAAGGGCTGTTTGGAATGGTTACATCCAACCAGCAAGCTAACCCCGAGTAACAAATACAACAATACACGTACAACTGTAGAGAATGAAAAATTAATGGTGTTCGAGGAGGATGATGCACAGAGACATTCTGTGTGACACTGGGGAGGAAGTGGGGGGTAAGTGCGCATGTTTAATATGAAAAGATGTCAAAAAAAAAATGAAGCATAATAATAGTGCAATTTATCCTTGCTAAGCGCACTGCGCTGCGCTATAATTAAATATGAAAACCTAAATTTATCTCTATGTTTGGCTGTCATTAACTTAACAGGGAGTGCACATGTTCTAATCTAATGGCTGATTTTTTTCGCCATGTGCAGCATATTAAAATGTATATTAGCCTCAAGGTGCATAAACACAAAATAATAGACCAAAGGTTTTGGCCTGTGGAGAGAAAAAACCCATGCTCAAAGGCCGTCAAGTAGCTGGTGATGCAGGGGAGACACTCACTTAGCCTCATTAAGCCAAAGCTCTCTTTTGCTTGTCTTTTGTTCTGCATGACAGCAGCCTCTTTGTTGGATAATAATTCATTCCAAGTTCGTTCCGAGCTACCGAAACTGGTGAACTGTGGCCATTTTAATGAGCAGGATTGGTGGTATGCATAATCTGGGAGCCACGTGGCCCGGGCAATCACAGAGCACCGCAGCCAGCAAAATGAGATACTGTCGAAATCACAAATTTGTCAAGTTGTTTTTGGACAGGGGATTCTAATAAGCACTAAAATATGCATCTTATTACTCTGCATCTGCCAGTCAAAGAGCACCGTAATGAATGCATGCTGCAGGGGATGACCAGGCCCTTTCCCCAAGTAAAACAAACCGCAGAGTACACAGAAAGAATGATGTCTTTCTGGCACTGCCGGCATGGGTTGGGTTGGGTTTTTTAAGCCCTTCTGCATGAGCAGTTGGATTTTCCTGGCTTCGGGTCCCTTGCCAGCAGTGAACGCACTAAACCCGCCACTGCCAAGGAGTTAACGTGAAGACATTGCTCTTTAATAGCCACATTTACTGGCTGTGAATATGGAACTTTAAACTCGGTGCTTGAAGCATGTTTAGCATAGAGTACATATAAAACCCCACAAAGATGAAACTACTTTAAACTCGCTTTAATAATCCCACTTCCTTTTGTTTTATCCATTTCTGCTGCAAATGGCTTCACCATTAGGGAAAGATCTATTTTCTGTAACAACCTGCAGTCGCTGTGAGGAACAGCACTGGAGATAATCACAACATAAACTTCCATAATAGACCAGTTAGGGGGAAAAAATAACGTTAGGCAGGGCCTTTCTTCTACAAATTGTTCAGGCTCATAACTGCTTTTGGGTTGCAAGTCCTAGGAGGTTCCCATAGTATCCTAAACCAAGAGGTTTCTTAATCAATATAGGCTTACCCTGGAAGAGGCTATGCCGGGCTGAGAGCTGTATTCCAGGTGCAGACCTTAGCTAATGGGAAAAAAGATCAAACAGCCCCCAAATATTTGTTCTTCTCCTCTGACTCTGCTTCAGAACTAGCTAGGCAAGATGGGAAACAAGGTTTCTTCATCAATGCTGATTTAATTATAGCAATCTCTATACTACCTCATGCTCTGCATTTCTGGGCATGGCCACAGATCCTGTTTTCTTCTGGGTTCTTTATGCAGCTCTGGAAACAAGGGGACAGATCTTTACCACGGTGGACAAATTTACCTTCAAGGAGCACTTCCAATAAGATAAAATGTGAAAAGCTCTGCTCAGTGAAGGCAGTCAGAGGTCTTGAAGGACGTGAAGGCAGCCAAAGCTTGGTGCATGCATTGCAGTAGCGTTCCTGCAAGGCTGGGAGTTCCCATTTAGTTTAACAGAAGAGCTAACTTCACATGTTGTATGAGAACTTGATGGTATAGCGAGGTTTCTTCTCTGCCATACCAAAAGCTATTGAGATTTGACTACAATCGAGTTAGAATTAGGGGGTTTGTACTCCTCAGAAGACTTGGTGTTTCATACCCTTAGATACATCAAGGAAGGGCACATTTGAGTCTTAACGGGCAGACCATGCACTCAGGGAACAAATTAACTTGCTAAATACAAGGTGATGAGAATCCTCACTGAGGCTCATACACTATGCATTGCGATCATCCTCTCTCATCTGTCTGCTGGGGTAAACCACCTTCAGTAAATGTGTTTTTATCAGACATGGCTTTAACATTTTCAACACAGCACAATCTTAACAGCCGAGGAGGAGCCGCAACGAAAACAAGTTTGGGCTGCGTTTTGGTTTTCCATTTCTGGAAGCAAGATGCTTCAGTTCTTATTTGTTCTTCTTTTTATTTTTCTTTTAACCTTTAAAGATGATCAAAGAAATGTCAGCTTTTGCAAAACTGGTGCTGAAAGCAAGGTATGAAACATCCATATACATTTATATATATACCCACACCTACACTGCCCTATTTTTAATGCTTAGCTACCTGGCGTGTACAGAGGCCGCTGCGTTAAGTACAAGTTTCATAGCTAACATTAGGTGGAAGTTTATACAAGAAAATGCTATAGTGCTTCTGGGAGCACCAGCTGACACCCCTGTGTTTGGGACATAATCACTTCAGCTCTCTGGAGTAAGATCAGTGAGCAACTACAAAAGAGTCCTGTAATAAACAGAGAAGGTGACACAGGAGAGCAAATTGTACCTCAGGGGAATACTGTACCTATGTAGGTACCTGCTGAGAACAGAGTGATCTTTATCACTCTGGTCAGGTATCTTCCAGGGAAACTCAGGGACGTTATTTTAAGCCATAGCTTCATTAATTTTGGATTTTAGGGATGCTACCTGTGCTCTTTCTTATGCAGCAACCCTAATAACTTTGGATGATAAGACCATGCCCTACATCTTAGCTGTCTTCCTGATTGCATCCTGCACTTGATCTCAGTCCTAAATTCATGCTGAGGTAAGTGTGCATTTATGATGGTCCTCCTCGAGGGAGTCAGTGAGCAGCAGTGTGGTGTCATCATTGCCTTGCCATTCTCCCACTCAGTGGTGAGGTTTACAAGCTGAGATTATAGCTGAGACAAGCTGGCATGTTTTCTTCCATTCATTTCATGGAAGGGCGATTTAGAGGGGATGTTAATGACAGTTATCTGTGCCAAGGCTTCAAATGTCAGGCCCTCCCCCAGAAAAAAGCCAAGACCAAACACAAAACTAAAGCCAATCAGAAAAGCAGTGAGGAAGGAAGCCTGGAAGACTGGCTTTGTCCACCTTGGTGAGTCTGACACAGCACATGGGCTTGGGCTGCCTTTGGAGCAGTTATGGGTAAGGCTATAGCCACAGGAAAGAACAAATGGAATTGGTGGAGCTATGGAAAACAGTATCACCCAGTTGACTGAAAGCCACAACTCAGGTTAGCTCTTCTAAGTGGGAATCTCACTGCTGCTACAGGTCACATCTTGGACAATGGCAAGCACTGGCTATCAGCAAATATCTACACGCTGGCTCCGAGGTGATAAATTTAGGGTTTATATACCAAAAAATGCATTCTGCAACAGTGAAACCCACAAAAACAGCACTCAAGTTTCCAAATGTTTTCCAGTGCTATGATACTCCTCATAGGTCACACGTGGCCAAGAAGATGGGGCCAGACCCTTTCCAGTGGTGCTTAGTGACAGGACGAGGAGCAATGGCCATAAACGAACACAGGACAAGTGTCACCTCAACATGAGGAAGAACTTCTTGACATGAGGTGTCAGAACCGTGGCACGGGCTGCCCAGGGGGTTGTGGAGTCTCCCTCTCTGAATACATCCCAAACTCACCTGGGCATGTTCCTGTGTGCCCTGCTCAGGGTGGCCCTGCCTTGGCAGGGGTTGGAGTGGATGATCTCCAGAGGGCCCTTCCAACACTGATGCTTCTGGGATTCTATCTTAAAGGCCATAAATTCTATGACGAAAGTATTAGTTTCATTCATTCAGAAGCATGAACAGGTACTAATCAACATCATTCTCATTTCCAGCCAGAAGCTGATGTTTGCGATTACACTGCTTATTAGAGAACACTATTTAGCACGCTATTTTTCGTATTCTTTCTGTTTAGGAAGGAAATTATTGTGGTAAATGCAACAACTGACAGTGATAACCATGCAGTCTGCCCTTTATCTGGTGGCTGCATAGCAAGACAGCTTCAGTTTAACATTATGTGTACCATTGAGAAACAAACATTTATCTTTTAGTTTGAGCATCAAATACTGCAAGGTTTCATTACAAAACTCTCCCTCGCCACTCTCCCGTGGCAACATTCTGCCACTCAGCATCTGTTTGATGCTGAAAGCAAAACAGAAAATGCATTATCAAAAGAGTAGTGCACTGCTATATGAAAAGATGGGTATTAACATTCAATAATGTACTGCGAATCAAAATAGATGCTATTATGAACATACTTAGTTGGGAATAGGATTCGTCCTAACTCTGTAATACATTCAAAAGTGGGAGAGGCTCAATGAATTTGGATACAACCAGAAGGCAAGTGGTTCTTGAGGCTGCCGAAAAGAATTCTCCCTCAGTTCCCTCTCATTGAATTGTCGATTGCCTGAACTTCTTATCCTGGTGATTCTTCATTAAAATAAACAGGAAATTTATAACAAAATGGAGAGTGATTCCGTTATATTTTGCATTTACTGCGCCAAAACCATGACAAATCAGAATCAGCATCTTTGCTTTCCTTTCCTTTGAATGCAAAAGCTCATCAGGATTTTCTGTTTAGCTTCTCGCAGGGTTTTACTGAAGAAGCTGTGTTTCATCTCCCAGTAAGACCAAGACAAACTTGGATAGCTCCTTCTAAGCTTTTAAAATCATAATGCAAGATGATGGCAGTCACATTTTATTCCATGGATAACATATACTTTCCCACCCATCGCTTCTATTGATGAGAACATATCAACAGGCTATTTTCTCTTTTCCAACAGAGTAAGGACATGCTTTTTTGTGACTATATGTTAGAAAGGGGATCAGAAGAGAGCGTTATGACCTGCTGCCAAGCAATCTAGATATTGGTATCTGAAACTGGATGAAACTCCAGTACTGAACTAAATTTACCAGGCACAAGAGTATGAAATCCAATATTGATAATAATTTATGAAAGTAAGAACACTGGTTCCTATAACACTGCAAACCTAGTTTATGATAACATAATTACTCATACTAATAACACTGCTTAGGCACAGTCTTGCTAATTATGATATTATAAATATTAATGATATCAAGCCTTTGTATTAGATTGCCCCTGGTAGGATCGTTTATCATGGTATTTCCTTTTACCTGTGTTGTATTATTTTCCTTCCTTTCCCCTTGAATGCTCACTCGTGGACAAACCCATCCTGAGCGTACACCTAAAATACACCACTAACTTCTCAGTGGTGCAGCCTGGTTAATCTTATAAGTTATTATTTAGTAGCAATGATCCAGTGGTATAATTCAGCACTAACAGCAATCAAATATACCACCAGTTACATTCTGTATGCCTTGTTCCTTTTATATGCCTAACAGAGCCAGCTAGACAAGATGACACGGGGCTTTGTTTATCATTCTTTCTCCTGTGACCTGTTTCAAGTTAAGATTCCTTTGAATTATTAAATGCTTCCTTAAAGCACCTTTTCACACTACCTTACCTTTTTAAAGTTGATTATTGATGGAGTGACAAGCGGAAACGACTAAGAATTATTTTCCCCTCATTCAAAAGGATATAAGAAACATCTTTGACACAGGTTGTCTATTTAGTAAAATACAAAGGTAATCCCAAATAGAACACTGAGTGCAGCTTTAAAGAAGAATGACAACAAATCTCTGTTACATGAGTTGGAAACGCTGTGGATGCTTTCGCAGGTGTTAAAGGAAGGAAGTTTAGACGTAACCCTTTGAGCCTGGTTTAACCGCTTAACATAAGCAGATGAAAATGAAACTGCTTATATCTTGGTTTATTTCTAAGCAGCATATTATCCAGAGCTTTAGGAATAGGATTGTCTTCTCTCCTCAAAGGTAATGTTATCATTTTCAGAGCTCCACAGAGAACAACAGCAATGCAGGAGTCTCTAATCTCCTGCTAAATCCATCTCGAGTCATCAGCAACAGTAAGTGGAGATTTGGAGGTGCCCGACCCTCCAAATCCTCTTCTTTTGTAATTCTTTACTTTTTACAACATTTTCAACAGCGTTCTATCAGAGTTTTGGAAGGATAATCAATAGGCATGATGTATCACTGAAATCAGACTTCAAAGTGGGCCCCCCTAGTAACCAGAAACAAAAGCTCAGCCTCCCTGCTGTGCAGGTATTTTGCTTAGAGCAGAGCAGTAGGGCATCAGTAGGAAGCCAGTTACACCTCCCTGCTTCTCTGCATGGATGAGCCCGTGTCCTGGTGGAGGGGGGAGCAGCACTGGCTTAGCTGCAACCCATTGCAGCTGCCAAGTATCTCCAGAGATGCTTTCGTAGCAGGTAAGTACCACAGCAGACAAGAAAGGCAACCCAGGAGTTAGGTCTTCAGAGAGACCATTGTTTCTCTTCCCATTCCACCACATACTTTCAAGGTGTCCTGGGCTCAGCAGGAGCAGTCATTCTTTCTCCTTGGTAGCTGGTGCAGGGCTGTGGTTTTGACTTTCAACCTGGGAACAGCGCTGATAACATCGATGTTTTCAGTTACTGCTCAGTAATGTTTACTCTGGCCAAGGACTTTCTAAGCCTCCTGCTCTGCCAGGGAGGAGCAGAAGCCGGAAGGAAGCAGAGCCAGGACACCTGACACAAACTGACCAAAGAGGTATTCCATACCACAGCACATCATGACCACTATAGAAACTGGGGGCAGTTACTCGGAAGGGTGAGAGCACTGCTTG
>JAOEHY010033455.1:7969-20238 GCA_025447955.1 Psilopsiagon aurifrons
CTTGTTGTTTTTCATGTGCCTCAGCATGCCTTCCAGGAGAATCTGCTCCAAGATTTCGCCAGGCACAGAGGTGAGGCTGACTGCTCTGTAGTTCCCCGGCTCATCCATTTTCCCCTCCTTGAAAATGGGGCTTATAATTCCCTTTTTCCAGTCGTGAGGAACTTCACCTGACTGCCATGATTATTCAAATATTATGTACAGTGTCTTAGCAACTTCATTTGCAGCTCCTTCAGGACCCGCGAATGGATTTCATCTGGTCCCATGGACTTGTATGTGTATTGATTTTCAAAAGCACCTTCTTGATGGAGCTGAGCACCCTCTTCCAAATGTATCAGTGAGCATTTAAAACCATGCCTCTACAATAATGATTCTTTAGCCATGCTCTCAAAAGGAGTATTTTTTTATGCCAACATACTGATTTTACTCTCTACTAAGTTGGTATCTGATGTCCCTCTTATTTTTTTCTATGCATTGATGTTTTAAGGCAAGGAACTGAGCTGCTTTTAATAAAAATCATGCCTTGTTTGAAATGACAGTGAAATCACTTACAACATGTAACAGACACTAGCCTGTCTTGTCTCCAGTAAAAAATCAGTAGCTTACATGCTGTCCTATCATATCTAGAGACAACTCAAGGTACTTTATTATAAGCTGTGCAGTGGTTTAATACTTTGTTTTGCTCCAGAAAAAAACAACATCAAAATCTACAAAACACAACATTTTTCCAAAGAGAAAATAATTTAATCCAAGTTTTTCTTGTCTTTTTGCCTGTATACAGTGTACTTAAGCTCTCCATTGCATCCCTTTGAAGGACTGTAGGCAGAGTACTAGATGGATTTAGTGGCAGTATTTTGTACAGCATTTGTAAAACTCATAATCAGTCAGCTGAATTCAGTTGTGTTGAAATAGGAGGTAAGGGTGCCAGATTGATGTCTGAGTACATCCCATACTATTTCTTAAGCATGGCTATTGGATTGGTGTGAAGACTGAAGATGCTGAGCACTTCTGATAAAGCAAGCCATTCTTGCACTGAGACTTCTATCTGAACCAACAATTCTGCTCTTTGCTAAAGTTCCTATGTACTAGTGGACTGACGTTTGGAAGCTAGCTTATTCAGCATGCTGGGATAACACTCAAAGGTCATTACAGCGCTTAAATGAAGATGACATAAATGCCCTAACATAGCTGTGTTCCAGAGGAAAAGAAAAGCAAAATGTGGCTTCTCACCTTTGAAGAAGCATGTGGCTTCTATATTAAATGTCAAACATAAAAGAAATCTTGAAGAAGCAGCTGCACTTTGGAGATCACATCAGGATCCAGACTTGACCAGACCTGTTCAGACTCACAGACTCAGTTCAGAGATCCATCTCTAGAAGATAAATCCTGAAACCCTTAGTAAAAAAACATCTATGTTTGAATCATGCTTGGTACAAAATTTCAAGTTGCCTGTCTTTACTGGAAGAATAAGAGATAATTTTGAAACAGTTCTACTGTACATATACCCAGACTAGGAGTGTAACTTCAGTTTCATGCATTTAGGCAAATTGCTAACAATAGAGTACATTGTGAGCAGTACTCCAAACATCCCCTCATCAGTGCCAAGTAGAGTGGATGGATCGCATTGCTTGACCTGCTGGCAATGCTAATACCTTTCATAAAGATTAAAAACTCCATTAAAAATCATTTTTTAATGAGAAAACATTGTCAATTACAAGGAGAAGCCAGTTTCCCCCTCAGTCAAGCCAAACAAGGTACTGTAGAAAGGGTCTCTAGGAACTCACACATTTTTCAGCTATGGACATTCCAGTTTGCAGCTGAATAAATAAAGTTATGTTACACTCTTTCCTGTGCCAGTTTACAAGGTGGAAATAAGAATGAACAGATGAGGGAAATAAAATAAGTTTCAAGAAAATATCTGAAAATTTGTTTTCAACTTTTATTCAGTCAACTGTGAGAATTTACATGGAAATTCAGATGATCTGAATTTCCTATGATCATTGACCTATCCCATGAAAATTCATGAGATTCCAAAAACTATTTTGTGAACAAAACTGAAAACCTTAAGGTATTCTTTTTCCCTTGTAAAAGCATGATCTGCTGGCTCTAACATTCAGCTCCCATTTTCTGCCATTCACCTACATCAATTGTGCCTAACTGTGCTTTTCCCAGATAGTTCTTTCTCACTCCTGTCTGTTGAGGACTACCTGTTTTGTAAACATAATTAACTGTTCATTGACATAGTCTTGAATTTGCTCTGCCCCAAATTCCTGGAGAATAGCCCTAATCCCTAGGTTACAGAGTTAGCTTCCCTATGGCTCATAAAGCTTTACACAATGTGTTACAGCTCCAGCAGGAGAGATTAAAAGGCTATCTGGGCACTGCAGTTGTTGGAAAGCTGTTCAGTATGGTGGGAGATCTGCTGTCAATCCCTTGTCCTGATGAATATTGGCTTCTAAAAAAGATGTTGACATCTTTTCATGGCTTCTCTGAAACCAGTTAAGTTTGATCAGGGATGAATTCACAGTAGGAACACCGCCATCACATAGTACTTATATATGTATTTTAGAATACTAACCACAGTCTGCTAAATGGACTTGAATATAAATGAACTGTCACTATGGGAGAATAGCTGAAATCATCTTGGATGTACAGATAATATTGTCTCAATTGTGAACCCTGCTTCAGAATCTCATTTCAGTCTCTACCTAAAAATCTATTATGTCAGAAGAAAATAACCTGAGTGCCATCTACAAACTATAACATGACACAAAAAAGCCATCTTTCTATGTGATAGAGCTACTTCTAATTTTCCCATTAGGCCAAATGACATCATAAAGAATATCTGCCAACAACGTGATGTAAAACCATACCATGCATAATGAAAAATAATTGCAATTCAATTACTCCTGAATTATAAAACCGTCAGCTAGGTGCAATAAGACAAACGCCTTAGAACATATGAAAAACTGCTTAGCATAGATAATTCTGTGTGTTTGAACAAAACCTCCAAAATAAAACATATGCAGTTTGAAGGAACAGGGTAATCATGCCAGATTAATTCTCAGTTATAGCAAAGGTTTGAGGATCAGCAATTTTAAAAGCATCCCCCTGATATGAAAATTCTAAAAGTAAATTAGCAAACCTTTCTCACTCATACAGGGCATACCCAGTAACTGGGCAAGAAACTTCTTTTTCCTTCTCTCATTTTTTTGCTTACATTCTACTTTGGCAAGTATTTACCGTTGGTGCTCAAAGTCACATAATGGTTGAGGTTAGAAGGCACCTCCGGCGGTTGCCAAGTCCACCCCACCTGCTCAAAGCAGAGTCACCTAAGCGGGTTACTCAGCACTGCGGGTTTTGAATACCTCCAAGGATGGATACTCCACAGCCTCTCTGGGCAACCTTTTCAAGTGTTTGACAACTCCAGATGTTTTACTTATGTTTGAATTTTGTTCCCTGTGTTTCAGTTTGTGCCCATTGCCTCTTGTCCTGTGACTGGGTACAACTGAAAAGAGGCTATCTCTGTTCTCTTCCCACCCTTCTCTCAAGTATTTAGGTATATTGATAAGATCCTCCTGATCCTTCTCCAGGCTGAACAGTCCCAGGTCTCTCAGCCACATGTGAGATGCTTCAGTCCCCTCATCATCTCTATAGCTATTCAGTGGACTCACTCTGATATGGCCATGTCTTACACTTTCTTCTACATGCACTTGCTTAGGTACTGTGGAAAAGCTGTAGTTTTGCTTCCTGTCAGCTCTGTGCTTTAGCCACACTCCCTGTTTGAATAGTGAGAAGAGAGAAAAATATTCAACTGGGGAAAAAGTAGGACTCTGTGAGAAATGGCTACAGCATTTTTTGTAGAAGCAGAGAAAAGAAGGTTTTTTGCAGAAGAGGTCCTGTCTGCACTTTCCACTGGGACTTCTTGGGCATTTCTGATAGAAGGATTTGATTCCCTTTCTTAGTATGTTACCTTCTGGTAGAGTGAAGAAGAAAATGGCTTTCTCACGTAATTCTTAACTGCGAATACACAACAAGCAAACCCCAAATGTACTTCCTAAACCACAGTTTTCTGAAATCGAAAGTTTTACCCTTGTCCTGCACTTTCACAGACAAATGTTGTCATAAAACAAGACAGATATTACATGTATCCAGCTACAAGGCAGAACTGCTGTAAGGTTCCCACTTGCATCTAGCTGAAGTGTGGAAGGTTTTGAAAGAATACTTGCGAAAGAGAGAGTAAAATTATTCAAACATGATGTGGCAGCATAGTCCCAGAACTTCCCAGAGAATTTCTCATATAATCAGTATTTTTAATAACTGTTTATTTTGTAAATGCTCTTTTTCAGCCTTCAAATATACTTTTGTAACATCTAGTAGTTCTTTATAGAATATAGTACAATTTTAAGTAGATATGCTAATCTAATAGGTTCTACAAAAAAGCTTTCTCAACCTCCCAGTGACTACATTTCAGTTTCTTAATTGACCTTTTACATGATTCACAGAGAACTTAAGTTTTGCATATATTTGTTCTTCTGTATGTTTTAGACAAATATTAGCACTTTGACTAAAGTTTTGCAGAAGCATCAGATACAGGTTGAAAATGCTGTGAACTCCAAAAGAAGCACTGTCATATTCTGTCCCAGTTCTGATTTGAATCTATCTGCACAGTAGCCAGAGACCCCTGAGACTGCAGTGACAGGCAGTGCAAAAATCACTAAAATGCTGTCTGAGGTAACATTTTAAATAGAAGAAGTTTCATTATAGGATATAGGACTCAGGAAATAACACATTGTCTGAAGTGATACCTAAAGATGAAAAAAGGAAGAAAAAAACACCCCAAATTGACAGAAAAAGACAAAGATTGTACTAGAAGTTAAATCTTTTTTTTTTTTTTTTTTTTTAATATGAACCTTTACCTGTTCTACAATTAAACTCTGACCTTAGAGCTATTTTGAAGTCCTATGAAGCACGTTCACAAGTGGCAGGTAATCTCCAACCCGTACAAGATCGCAGCTTCTAGTACATATTTTTTATGCCTCTAAAGACTGGTAATTCGCATTTGTTGATTTTTTTCCCCCGAATAGATGTAACTGCAAGGAAGACAAAAAAAGACAGACGAATATGCCTAATGCCAGTGTCTGACCCTTTCCCTCAGGCTACACGTTGTGCTGGACAAATGCAGGCATGAGCAATATTTGCAGAAAGCAGTAATAAGCTGCCCTTGCAGAAGGGCGTCCTGCAGGGATCAAGCTTGGTTTGGTATCTGCTATTTTGTGTTAAATTGAACATTTCTCATATGCATAAAGGAAGTAAATTAAAGTTGTGATTTTGAAAAGCATGAAGTCTAGCCTTAGCCTGTGCTTTTACCACATCTCCTTTTTCTGTCACTAGCCTTGTAACTCTTCTAATTAGTCACCTGGAGCTGTAGCAAGACCCTTAGGGACAGAAGCATTCTTCCAGACTTGTCTTTGCAGCATTTTCTTGCTTTCTCCTTTTCTGTCATCCAGCTTTGAGCTGTGTTTCTTTACTGTGGCTGCCTGCTCAACCTACCCCCCTGGACCTGCTTTTACACCATCAGGCAGCAAACCCCAGGCATGTTTGCCCCTGTTTGGCAAGCTCTCACCCAGAGCTGTTTTCCTCTGCCTTTCTTCTGACTTTGAAACTGCAGTCCTCAGGTCAGTGGTCATTGAGCCAACTTCTTAACCCATGCAAATTAATGGAAGTCTTGGTGCTAACTAGAAATCTATGACCCATAAATTTTTTTATTTACAGTGTAAAACTTGTTGTGTTGCATTGTCAGTCTTGTCCATGTCAATTATGGTTTTACCCCAGATATCTGGGAGGAACCACAGCTACTGCTATGAAGAAAGGTAACACCTCTCACATATTCTTTCAAAGAGCAGGAATAAAAGGAGTAAGAGTAAAACTGAATTTAGAAAAAAATTAGAGAGACTGATCCTTCCAGAACACGAACAGAGGTGTACAGCCACTACTACCTTTTAACCAGAGGAACTGGTGTGCTGGACACTGAGTTCTGCCTCCTCAGTTTCAATAAACCACCCCCATAATAAAAAACCTGACCACTATAACTTGTCAGAGAATATTATGAGAAAATTTCAGTCCAAATGTTCCAATTTAATCGACTTGCCTAATGCAAATTTAGAGTTCCAGCACAGGTAGAAATAATCTTCTATCTTGGGTGATAGGGCACCAAATAGCAAGTCATTTATTAATGGCCAGACCTCTACTGAGCTCATACTGTCCTGTGACAAAAAGTGTTTTTGTAAACCTCTCTCCAAGATCTGACTATCCCATTTTGAGAGCTACCCTTTAAAGATTTGTTTAAAAAATATATACAAAGTCCTTACTGGCATTCAGAGGTACTGCCAGAAGGACAGGATTTTGAAATAGCCATTATTTGATGCAGCTAATTTCTAGCTGCTTCAGTATATATAAAACTCTACATATGTTAATACAAATAATAAAGTTTTTCATCAGGCATTATGCAATCCTACTACCTTGTGTGTTAAGAATAGGGCAAATGAATGCCAGGTGATTAAACTAGAATTCATCTAAAACCACATCAAGTAATTAGATAGACTGCCTAGAATTGCTGCTAAAGTGATTAAAAATAAATCAATAAGGATCATATTGTTATATGAAGTTGTATATCCTCTTAGCATTGAGCATGTTAACTCATATACTGATTGTGATCTGTGTTTATCATAACCCCCCCCCATTAGTCACCTGGAAAGGCAATTCAAAAGCCCTCCTCCTACTTTCTATGGCATTTGTAAAGCTCAGTCAATTATTCCTTTTACCTAGCTTGTAACCCAAAATTAGTGTAAATGAAAGCACATGAGGTCTAAGAGATAGCCATTCCAGCTAGTAACCCTGCTGTTTTTACCAGCTGCCACGATATGATTCACTTTGATTTGCTAGCATCCATGAAAACAGGTAAACTTTGCAGTCTTTAAAGAAAAAGAATTCAGAGGAAAACAGACTATTTGACATTTAAATGGCTAGAGGAGCAAGTGTGTATGTAACCTGATGTTTTCTATCTGATGCTAAAATACAGTTGTATTTCCTTGAAAAACACAAATGATCATTTTCCTCTCGAACAATTAGAAATGCTTCACACAACAGAAGATATATGTGCCTTTTAGTTAAAATACTATTGTCTGTCCTGTTATGCTTTGGGATTGGCTTCATTAGGCTTTGATGGAGAAGCTAAATAGAGTTAAAAGTGATTTCTAGTTTGGATTTCTCTGATTGGTTCATCCAAATGAAAATCTTTTTAGCTACTTCAGATCAGAAGACAGGAGTAGTTCTTGGCATGCTACAAGTTACAGCCATTTGCATCCCTAACCAGACTTCTCTGAAAACTGTTAGTTTTTTGCTATGCTAGTCTAAAGCAGGAACTCAGACTAAATTAAAAAATAGCTATTTTAGAATTATTTTGGGAAGTAATCTCTTGCTACTTGGATTCAAGATTCAGAGGCTGTAGGCTTTGTGTTTGAATCACAGTTGCTTTTTTTTTTTCTTGATGGAGATGGGTGAGGAAGGGATGTAATCTTGGAATCTATCTTTGTCCATACTGGTTATGCACCATCGTGCATCTGTTTTGGGATGTAGGAGTTCTCACTACTGAATAGATCCAAAGAGGTAAAATTTGAGTACTTATATGGACAGATGGAAATAAACAACAGAGCCTGTTCCTCAAAAAATACTCTCATAAGCACTAAGAGGTCTATTTAAAGAGGCAGATCTGATTTACCAGTGCCTTGTAACATGTGCATGCATTTACATTTGTGAAAAATAAATGCAGAATGCTTCTTGTTCTTAGTTGGAAGTATTTTGAACAGGTGTTAGCGATCTTAATGAGCTTCACAAAATGGAGCACCTGATCAGAGAGATCAGCAAACTTCTCTGTGGATAAGGTGGCAGGAGCATTATAAGTCACTGTAAGTTGGGCTGTTCCTAATTTTCTGTCAAGCTTGTAATTGCTTTTGGTTGATATGAGTGAACACATCATCTGTGCCCTTGACCCTTATGATGCATTGTAGCTATGGTGCAATATCTAGCTAAAGGAATTGTTCTGGTTTAGATAGCTTTTTTCATTTTTTTTTCTTTCTTGTTAACTTTCTTTTAAAACTTGCTTTTCTAATTTAAATGTAATAGCATTACTTATTTTTATAATTAACTTTATCTGAAATTCAACCAAAAATAACAAGAAATATAATAGTGATTAGATACTAACCTTAAAAAAAAAAAAAAATCCTTCTCTTTATCTTTGCTTGTGGTTTTTCACTTGTTGCCTAATTAAAGTATCAGACTATTATAAGCAAATTATTTCCTTGATCTGTTATTTGAATTCTGCTGGAAATACTAGCTTTCATGGCTATTTAAGCCTTTAACATACAGATGGAGTTGCATGTACAGTATTGGTTTCACATAATTTAATAAGTAATATAATTCTGAGGAAAAATCTTGTTCACCCCCAAATGGACTAATTAAATAAACTGATTGAATTTTTTGAGTGTCATTAAACTCAGGAAGTGAAATGCTGGCAGAGCTCTTATATTTTACTTTATTTTTTTAATACTTTTTGATCCTATATGTAATGTCACAAAAGTGACAGGTGCCTTAAGAAACTGTAGTAGTGAAGTGTGGAATTCAAAGAGAGAGTCTTACCAGTTTGTTAATTACAGAAGAGGAGAACAGAAGTATACCTGTAACTTAGGCTGCTCTACACAGTTTTACACAAAAAAAGACAAGAATGCCTGATGCAGACAGAAAGGATATGCAAGAGAAGAATCTTCTGAACCACACAGCTGACAAGGAGCAACAACCATTACCTGAAGGAAGCAACCATACTGGAAATGTATCTCAACCTCAGAAGAAACTCCAAGAGGCTATTTGTGTGCTGCTGGTGGAACTGTGTGAGAGATTCACGTTCATTGGCATTGTCTGCAACATGATCCTCTTCTGCACTGTTAAACTTGGCTATCGCAACTACCAGGCAGCTATTGTCAATATGTGCTTTGTAGGCACCTCCATGTTGACGCCAGTCCTGGTTGGGTGGCTTGCTGAATGCCTTGTCGGCAGGATCAAACTTGTGTGTATCTGCATGTTTCTACACTTCCTAGGTAGGTGACACCCTGAGGACTAGTTCGTCTTTTAGCAGTTCTGTTTGCAGAAATGCATTATTGAGCATTGTGTTTGAAATCTAATAGCTTTCTCCAACCTTGTGGCCTCTTACTCTCGCAGCTAATTACTTATTTTCTCCTCTATGAAATGCAATGTAATATTTTTGCCTATGTACTTTTCTGAGGCAGTCCTTTGAACAAGACTAAGGTAATTTGCTTGTGTAGCTTGTGTAGAGTTACTGCACAAACTTGACTCCTTTAAAGTGGCTTAGCTATTTAGAGCACAGACACTCAACTCTTGAAATTTGTCCCCTTTACCAAGTATCTAAGGTTATTAGTGTTTGGTGCAAATGTGAGGCTTGAGTCAGAGAGATAGTTTGAGAGTTTGGAAAGTCCCTCCTAGCTGTTAGTAGTAAGATTTTATTGTATGTAAAGGTATATGAATGTTGTGTTTGGAGAACTTGGGAAGATGTATTTAAGTGCTCACTAGTACAAACAGTCTTAATGAGAGAGGGTGTATCCCAATACCTGTATTCAGAGTCTGCTTTCTGTTAGCATGTTCTGAATCTTTCCCACATGTTATTTTGGAGATCTTTTACATAAAAGCTCTGTTCTGTAGTAAGTCTGACTGTTAAGTAGCAATTGGTGCATCTCACAGCTGGTGTTTATTCTGTCAACTTCAACCAAGCTGACAGAAATACTTTTTCCTCAGATTAGTTGAGCATAAGTAAGTCTGATTTCTGCAATAGCCAGCCATGTTGTTGTTAGACATGCAACAAAGAAAGGAAAGAATCAGAACAATTCCTATGATGTTCTTGAGCTGATTGCAACACCATTGTGCAAGCAGTCTGGAAAAATGATTGCTGTTATGTTCCACTGTTTCTCCCATGGGCTTCTGGTTGTAACCTCCTTCTGCCGCTTGTCCCTTCAATGCATATCTTAAAGAAGAAGTCTGGTGACACAAACAAAATTTTATTTCTCTGGGTATTGCTTTAACCAGAATTTTTTTTTGGAGGGAGTTGCACAATCATAGTCTTAGTCATTTCTAGTGTTGGTGGTGTTGACAGATCAATATATTTTGAGATTAGTCTCCAATTACAACTTGGAGAATCTCTAGCTGATTAAATCTGAAAGAGTTGCTTTGCAGGCTAGAGGTGGTGTAAATGCAATTCATGGCACTGCTTCTATAGGTGAAGTTTCTGAAAATTGTGTATTTTCCATGAAGCTGCAGCAAAAAATAAGAAATTTCCTCAAAAGTTTAGAGAAATTATTTGTTACATTATGATTGCCATTACAGGTTTTGGATTTAAAGAAGATGGAAAAAAAGCCTACACATCACCATGGGGTGGTTTTTGGTTTTGTTTTTTTTTTTTTTTTAATTTGATCAGAGTTTTGTCAGATGAAGTTACGCATTTTAACTGGTGCCCCCGGCATGTGGAGCACTACTGCCCTCTATATGCAGGCAGTGGAGAAGGCCAGTGAAAGGAGCTGTGTTTCTAGGGTGAGCTCTTCAGTTGATTGAAGAACCTGAATACTTATAAGCATTTCAGAGGAAAATTGCTTTCTTGGAGGCCCTTAGTGGTCTTGCCTGACTGTGTATATTGACATTCAGAATATTGTCAGAAGGAAGACTCTTCCTCTTTGCATTTCTCTAGTATGTATTTTTTTATTTACCATCTGTCTTTTCAAAATAATTGCTTTAAAATTGCAATCCATTTCAAATGACAATTTTCATTCCAATTCCAGGCACAGCACTATTACCTGTTGTGGCATTCCCCTTTGAAGATGTTTACATTGACAGACGACATATTCTTCATACACTGACCAAAAGGGAGCAGAAAATAGTATTCTACTTTGCACTACTCACCGCAAGTCTGGGAATAGGAGGCATAAGGGCTATAGTTTGTCCATTAAGTGCATACAGCCTTGAGGATTGTGGACCAAAGGAACTTATTTCTTTTTTCAACTGGTTGGTAAATTATTGGCTAAATATCTTTGGGGGTTCATAGAGCAATGCCTTGAAATTCACTGCTGACTTACAAGGCATATTTTATAGATGATGTGTTTCATGTTTTAAACTGCAGGACATTTAGATTTTGGAAGAATTTCCAAGAACTTCTGTAAAACTTTTCCTAATTTTGTTCCTTTTCCTAGGGCCACTGAGTGGTCATGTAGCTTAGCCTCCTACAGAAATTTTCAGACAGAATAAGGATGAACTGATTTGTCCAATTGCTCAAAGACTTGATAACCTAGTTGCTGTTAAAACAACATTTGGTTTTCTACCTTTAACCTGGATATCCATCTAGAATATTTTGCTGTTACTGCCTGTGTCAAAATTCAGTGAAATATTGGAATTTACATCAGAGTAAATTTTTAGCAATGATAGGCACTGGCAGTTGTCTGCTGGTTTGTTGGAGCCAGGGTTTGCTAGTAATCTGGAACTGCTAATCTCAGTGATAGGGATCTGCTGTATTGTTTCAGTTCCGTTACTATGAAGTTTTACCACCAGATAAACCACTTCACATTTGTGTTCTGGTTTGAATATTTAAGTTTTCTTAAGAAATCTTTGAGGAAAAATTGATTCTCAAATGGTTCTTAAAATCTGACATTTTTCTTATTAAGTATTGCTCTCCTTCAGTGCATCAGTAAAGTCATTTTTTATCATCTGTTTGCCTTTATTTGCCACTTCTATAGCATTATACATAGTGCTGTATACATTCGCTTGTACTTTCTGGTTAGACTGGGGAGTGAGTATCAAAGAAGTCACAGTGGGAAGGAACCGCTAGATTCCTGCTTCAAGGCAGGGTGAAATAAGCCCTAAACTGACCCCTTTTCTCTCCTTTCCCTCTACATGCATGGTTATTAAAATAATAACTGAGCTCATTTGCATATTAACAATGCAGTGCAGAAGAATCAGTGAAGATCTTGGTGAATCGGTTCTTTCCTCCTTTGGGGATGGTGTTCCTGGCTATTCTTTTTCCTCCAATTAAGTTAATATTAAAGAGTTTTGAATTAAATCCAAACTTCAGTGAATAAGGCAGCTTTACCAAAGGTGGATGAGACTCTTTAGTTCCGCAGAGCAGATTCTGCTTCCTTGACCTGCCTATAAGAGAGAAGAGG
>JAOEHY010033458.1:6871-17922 GCA_025447955.1 Psilopsiagon aurifrons
GGCAGTTAAAGCCATTCCCCTGTCCTGTCCCTCCATCCCTTGTCCAAAGCCCCTCTCCAGGTTTCCTGCAGCCCCTTAAGGCACTGGAGCTGCTCTGGGGTCCCCCCTTCAGGAGCCTTCTCTCCTCCAGGCTGACCCATCCCAACTTATCCTCAGGTTAACTCCCTGAACAACTTACTCCATTCCAGAGGTTAAGACTGGCTTTAAGTATGAGAGGACTGATGACTGCCAGGCTGAGGCAGTTTAACTCACACATTTCCTTCTTCCCCTCCCTCCCCAATACATTTGTGAAGGAATCATGGGGAAATAACTTCAGAAAACTTAAAGAGCACTCTTCACAAAAGACTTCTGTAAAACCCTGGAGGAGGGGAGGCTGAGAATGGGGGGAAGGGAGAGAAGAGGCCGAGCAGTTAAATTTGAGAAAACAAACAAAAAAAATCCCAAACCCCACAAACAGGATGCAGACACATTAAAAAAGCAACACTGATCTAACAAAGGAATGTGAACTATGGTTGACTTAAACGGCAGCACAGCAATAGCCCTCCCCCTCCACACAAATCTCCGCATCTCTTAAAGACACAGGGCTTAGCCCCTTCCAAAGTCTGGGGTTCTTTCCCCTGCTTGCCACATGCTGGTTGACACTCTTGGCTTGAGCTAATTTAGCTTATTGCCTTTTCTTTCCAGACAAGAAGGGTGCCCAAGTTTGACCCAGACTCCAGCAAAGCAAACCAACTGTATTATTCTGCCAGCCTTCGAGAGGTATTAAATTCTACCACTCTGCTATTCTTCGCATTGAAAGAACAAACTAGAAAGGCTCCTCTGTTTCATGGTCTGCTGTTAAACATCAGGAGAGTATAACCGAGATTTGATAACAAACACCTCAGTGAAAGGTAGCATTTCTTCCCACTAGCTTAATAGCCAAAGCAAGAAGTTATTTCTAAGTCGGTGTATGATTTTCTTAAGGAGCCTGCTGGTTTGCAATTACAGCTCCTGCTTACAGGTGACACAGCCTCTTTATGAGGCTTCTCCCTATCCCATGAAGAAACATTTCCTCCATCCCAATGTAGAAATGGCAAAGTAAATGCCATCCCTCCCGTTGTCCTTCTCTTTCATCATATTTTTACCTCCAGGAGAGAAAAGCTACTAAGAATACTATATTTTTAAGCAAGATAGCATCTTGACTTCCAGCCTGAACCCTTTTCAGCTGCAAGGTCACTACACATCATTTCACCGCCCACCAAAAGCAGCCTATTCTCAATGAATGCTTAAAAGGTTTTCTGGGCTAGAAAATGCAAAACATACGTGTATCTGGTGAAACCTCTTGCTTTACACATGCACCATGTTTGCTAATCAGGCTCCCAGACCTATTTGCAAAGCCTAGCAAAACTGGAATTACAGCTAAGATAGAACACAGGAGGGGTTTGCTTCAGTCCGAAATCCTTATCTTGCAATAGGAAGAGAGAAATTGCTGAGGGCCAAAATTAGTGCTGTTGCATCCAGCCTTAAATTAAATGGAAAACAGCCCACCTTCAGCAAGAAATCACAAAACCTCAGGCTTCTCTATAGCCCAGGCACTATGCGACTGTTTGCTGTCACAGAACATTACAATTACTTTTCTTTACTTGTACTACAGAAATAATCACTCTAAAGAGGGTGGAGGATTAACCAGTGACAAGTGGGCTGGAGACACTACAGAAATACAAAAGTACTCCTAAGTATCCTTACAATCTTATCCCACCATCTTGAGTTAAATGCAGCATCTATTCAAAAACACCTTTTGAAGAGGCTCAGAACTTTCCTACCTTACAAGAAGGAGAAAATCAAGCAACCACAGTACAGTGAGGCTTTTAAACTCCAGCACCCATCGTTCTGCATGCTCTAACCCAAAAAAGGTATAAATCCCTGCTGTAATTCCACCAAGGATGAAAAATACAGTAATATATAATATTATAAAACCAGGAGACATGAGCAATGAAAAAAACCCTCTCAAGATCTCCAAAGACTCATCTATCAAGCAGTTTTTGCTTGAAGGCAAGTTAGATAACATGCAGAACAGAGCCAATTTAAGGCATTTGCATCCACTGTGCTACATTTAACAAATAGCCACAGCGATTGCAGGTTGGTTTTCCTTCCTTTGTTCAGAAGAGCTATGGCGCAAATCATACTGATATTAAGAGAGGAGAGATTTCCCCAAACCATTTCCATGGTACTGACACTTAAGAAGTCATTTGGAGACGCACGTTTGTTAACATAGAAGATGCGGCTTCGGGTCATGCAGTCTCACAGCCACCATCACTCAATTCGAAGAGGTGCAAACCACAGTGGTCCAACTGGGTCTGAGCTCATTTCAGAACTTCAGGTGACATTCAGACTTGAGACACAGAAGATCCTCTGCACTTGACACCGATCAGGATTTGTCAGCTGGAAAGCACCTACCTGGGATTCGGATTTTAAACTTGCCGCTTTGCCCAAAGCCACCGTCTATTATCCCATCCTCTCCTGTGGACAGCTTCACTTTCAGACCCACGAAAATCTGGATGTTCGTTTCCTTTTTAAACAAGGAACGACCAATCACACTGCAATCATCCATCACCTGCAAGAGAAACAGGGCTTCATGAGTGACATGACAAGAACAACTCTACCTCCGAGCTACATGCAGCTCACTGACTTCCAGCATCCTGCCCTTGGTGGAAAACCATTGACCTCCAAATGAACGGAATTCTGGAAGAGTCATCAGAAATGCTGAGTTTAAGACAATTTGTGTCTAAAACCCATAGAAGACTTTGCGAGTTAAACTATTTCTGCTTTCACCTCCCTCCTTACAATCTAGGAAGGACAAAAACCTGCATCAGAACACGCTGCGAAGATCAGTTAATTAAAATGTCTCTTCTGCTTTGAAACCTTTCCATGGAAGGTCACTGAAGTACCTGTGCTCACAAAACGTTTATTCCACTCCTTTCCCACAGCTAAGTACGTTATCACCTACACAGATGTTCTGCTTCTTAGCTCCAGATGTGCCCTCCAACAGCTACACTCCTGAAAACGTGCTAGAATTACGCAGAGTTCCTAAAGAGAGCCTTTTAAATGTTCACCTTTACACACATGGATTTGTGAAACTAAAGGCCTTATGACCATTGTATCCAATTTTAATTTCAAGGTTTGTAACCCAGTGGGAAGAGCCATTCCAAGTCCAATTGTTAATTAAGCTATCAGGAACAAGCGGCAGCAAGGCTTGGGGGCGAAGGGAGATAACCAACCCTCCCGCAGGCACTGCGAAGGGTAAGGTGCACTCAAGTGAGCCTAATCCTGCAGGTGTGAATATCATCTACCTCGCGCCTGGCCTTACTCTCTCCCCGTCGTGCTAAGAACATTTATTTATCAGAAGAAATAAGGGGATGTCACTTAAATATTTTCAAGATGATTTTGTGTGTGCGCATGTTCCAGTTCTTCACATCTTCAGAGCAAATTTTAGGTACACCGAAGGGTTTCAAAGACCAAAGTAACTTAGAAAAGTAAAGGACTATAAACCAATTCTGAACACTCCCCCTTCAGTCGAAGCATTCCTGGTTTAAGCTACTTTCCTTCACCGAAGCCTCCTCCGTAGGCAGCAGTGCACACACAGACTCAAATCCCAGACACTGCTGATGTTACGTGCATGCGCCTCTCATTGCCAATCTCAGTGTGGCAGTAAATCTGAGGTCTGTGCAGTATTAGGGAGCACCAGCAGGACCTCCCCCTGTCCCAGACCCCGGCCAGGATGAGAAATGGCTACAGCCCCTCTTACTCATCCCACAGGGAGATGACCAGAGCCCAGGCAGCTCTGCTCCAGCCGGGTGCAGAGTGCAGGGCTGCAGGCAGCAGCATTCCAACATCCCAACAACATTCGCTGCTGGATCATCCATTCATCTGTTCCCCAAAATCCATGTTTCTGGTTTTTGGTGCATCTGCCCTCTCTTCCCCCATTCAACAAGCACTGCTTCGAAACACCTTGTGAACCAGTATACGAAGCATCACTGCTCAGCAACCTCTAAAGCTTGTATTTAAAACTGAATAATGTCTTTTACAAGAGTCACTGATAACGGGGGGCGGTAGAGGGGGCAGACAGCTCTCAGGCACACTTGCCTTTCTTCGGGTCTGAAACAGAAGACTAGCGGCAAAAGAAGATGTTAATTCCAACCTGCAGAAGCGTCTGCACTCTTTAAAACCTTCTTTTTCCAGCTGCATTAGCTGCTGAGATAAAAGTACTGCTTCTGCCTACAAGTCTTTTACTCCTAAACCAAGAATGTCAAAACCGAACATTCGTCTCCTCGCTGCTGGCGACGTGCTCCTCACCCCCGTGGCTGAGGCGCAGTTTGTCTGCTACCCTTCAATGAGGATTTTGCATGTATCTTCTTTTTGTCATGATCCCCCCCAAACGGCCCAGGAAGCGACTTTCAAGACAACGCAAACATCTTCTGTTTTTCTAAGAGCACTTCAAAGTATATTTAATTCAATTAAAAGGGAATCACAGAGCGAGCACTCGTACCAGGTTCGATGGGTCAGTTCACAGCCTCCCCGTCAAGAACTTGGGATGAGTTCTGTGAACAAGCGTTACACACATCACATACCTTTGGAATAAAACCTTTATGACCCAAAGTCCTAATCTTTTACGCTAAATACTATAACATCATACACCACATACTACGTTTCCCACCCTGTGTCCCCAGCCAGCCTAGCATTAGATCACTCCCGAAGACTAAATACGAGGATGCCTGCAGTAACAAGAGGTAACTGATCCATCTCTGCAATAAAAGCAACGGGTGAATGGCAGATAATTGCTACAAAGGAAATCTCATTTTCTCAACTTTAAGACCATGTGAGAAAACTAAAAGAAAAATCCAAGCTTTTTGTTTTAGCCCTGCTTTGTAAGCAGGCGCAGAAGCGCGCGCTGCGCTCTCCGACTGAAACTCAACACTTCCAATTACTTTACCAGCAATTTACCTCCAATCGCTGGGGTTTAACTTAATCCCCTTTGAGTTCTCAGAACATCTACAATGGCAATCACTTTGCCTATTAGCTGCAGAGCCTTTGGGGAGATCTCGCTGCTTTCCATGCACTCTTTTTTGCTATAAAACATTATTAAGTTAGGAAGCCAAGCGCCGCAGCGGCAGGGTGGGATCCGCAGCCCGCGCCGCAGCGGCAGCAAGGGGCCCAGCCACCAGGGCAGACTAATTTTATTAACTTCAGGGAAACTTCAAAAAGCTTTAGGGCTTTAATGCCAGACAGAGACGACCCCAAAAGTCAGTTTAAGTGCTGCATAAACATAGGATTAGGGCAAGCAAAAGCTGAAGGCTCCTTGCAGTTCTTGTTTATACTGTCAGAGGAGCGCGGGCTGGGAGAGCGCTGCCTCCCCGCTCTAATCCCCGTGGTGTACAGTGGCGGTTCAGTTCACTGACCTACATTACCATAATATTTTCTTAAATTTATGGGCAGAGGTGCTGCATCAAACTCACTTAAGGACTTGAGAAAAAGAAGAAGAAAAGGGGTGGGGAGGGGGAAATACCCAGAAGAGCAAAATAGCGCGGGTACAGCCTCCCCCTCTCCCTTAGGTTAGATCAGCAGCTTAGAAAGGGATTTCAAGTTCAAAGGGAACGTCTCTGTTACTCTTGTTTTATGGCTTAGACCAGAGGACACAATAGCACTGAGTTTATGAAATATCCCTTCCCACTCAGCTTTTGTGTTCGCAGGGAAAAAGCAAACAGCCCTTTCTAACCATAGACGAAGCACGAGCATCCCTTCGGCACTCCTGCTAATGCCAACAAGTTCACAGGGAACGTTAAACACTTCACACTCACCGTCTAAGCAGCACTTCCACCACCACGTATTGCTTGTAAAACCACAGTTAACATTACACTCAGTGCAAACCATAGTATAATTCTAAGGAAAATAACTGTGATTTCCCTTTGAACGGGGACACAAGCCGCACTGCACAGCCTGTTAGAAAGCCCTGGTTGAGAAGATAACTGAGAAACCACTGTCAGTTGAACAGCCCTCAACAACCCATCACGCACATCTTGAGAGCAAATAACTCCATGTCCTAACATATCTGTAGGGAAAAGAAACAGAAGGGAGGATCAGATCAGAAACACAGAAGAACCAAAGTGGTGCCAGAAAGAGAAGGGAAATAAGGAACGGTTTGAGACAGAGAAAGCAAAAGCACTGAATATTAAATACTAGAAAGAGGCACAGAGAAACGAAGAAGAACCTTTCCTGATTTAATCTACAAGTTTATGGTTTAAATAGAAATAAAACATTTCTTTATAAAGGATAAAAACCGTGCCTGAGGATTACTCTCAAACTGATAAATGAAGTCAAAGCCGAAAACAACAGGAGGGAGAAAAAAAAAGAACCTCTGACTAACACTGAAAACACAAAGAATTTTTATTGCATTTCTGTACTTTAGGACAAGTACACTTGAGACATCTTCATCATGATCCCTCTACAGCTCATTTATTGCCAGAAAACAGTTCCGAGCACTTTCCACTGCTCCAGCAGAAATGGGAATATTCTGGAGGCTGCAAATTCCTGCCCCCTTTTTAAGAACACAGCTTCACGTACTGAGAAAGCGATGGGATGCGAGGATGCAAAAGGGTGAAGGAGAAAAGAGAGAGGGACAAAGAACAGGGGCTTAACAGAGTCCTCACTGGAAATCAAGCAGGAGACAAGGAGAGGCTTGCAGAGAGCAGTGGGAGAGGAGAGAGATGGCTCTTGGAACAAACATCCCCTTCTGAAGGCACCACAAGGATGTGAAACTGTCCCCTTCCCGCATCATCTCCTGCTCTGTTGTGGGATCCTCTGCCTAAAGGCCGATGGGTCCATCATCTCCCTTGGGTTACAGACTCCTGCTGTTCGGTCAACGAGGTCTGTTAATACCAAGTAATGCTTGGTTGTGCCATGCTGCTGTGCAACTCAAACCCAAGTGAAGGTACGCAGGAGAGGGACGGCCACAGTTCAGTATTATGTGGGTTTCATTTTACTTCACCTTTTTACTTTCCAAACGCAGAGGAAATTACATTTATATAAAACCTCAGTTATTTAAGCTGCAGAATTGGGCACTTAAGAAGTTAAGAAATGCCAGATGTCCATAGAACCATACTCCTGTCCCTCTCTGATGTGCCCCATGATACAGTCTTTACATGACCGCATCCAAAACAATTTCACAGGAACCCTGCCTTATTAAGTGCACGGGGGAGCAGAATTAATGGTGCATAGGCCACTGTAAATCTGGCATTTCCTAACTTCCAACTGCTTGATTTTTGCAACCTAAGTAACATTCTTCATGTATTTCTGTATCCCATCAATAAAACGGAGCACGGGTTGCCTTGCTGACAAACCGATTCCCCCACAGGTGACTCTTGCACAACCTCAGGAAAATCAAGACCAGCTGTCCACACACTCGCAAGGCCCAAAACCCATGTCTGCCTTTTGAATTTAATCATATAAATAACAAGCGTAGGTGCGACTCAAAGCCTGCAACACTCTACTGGGCAGCCACATGCAGCAAGCCTTTCTTTTGCTGGGGAGCGAACAAAACACCCATCTTCTCATAGGAGCGAGCAGCAGGTTCTGCGCTTGGCCAGTACGCTTTTATGACACATATATTCCACTGCATTAATCCATATGCTGCGTCAGACAGCAAACATCACCCTTCCTTTCTCAGCACTGGTATTTGTTTAATAAGCATACAGCCCTCCCTTCTCCTTCCCCTTTCTCCCACTCAGCTTCTCAAACCCTTTTACTCTAAACCTAAAGAAGAGCCAATAAATAAATGCATCTTTTATATTCCTGCTTTACAGTGCATTTGAACCGGTGAATGTGCCGCGCACTTTTATTCACCTGAGTGCCTTCATCCTTGTATTATGACTGTATTTAGCATACCATCAGCAGCCAGGCAGAACCAAACAAACTCATGTGCAGACTTCAAAGCAGGGGAAATATGAATTGTGGCGTCTGCGTGTTTACAGAGGATGGAGCAGCATCCCCCACGGCCCTGCTGCGGTCACCGGGGGTCCCGCAGGCAGCACCCAGCTTTCACCGGGCAGCCTGGTCCTGTTACATTGGGCCCAGGTTTGTCCCGTCACCTAGAAAGCATCACTGCCTGGCTTTGTGCTCCACTTGCTATCCTGCTGGCACTACAGTGCCGCTGTAAGAACAACAGCAGCCCCAGTGAGGCAACGAAACATCCTTTATCTAGAAATAAGTTGGATGGAGGAATCAGCAGCCCTGAGGAGGAGGACTTGGGGGTTCCGGGTGATGAGAAGCTCCCCATGACCTGACAGCGTACGCTTGCTTTTGCTTTTACCATTCAGGCTTCAGAAGAGACGCGCTGATTAAAACCTTGGTAGCTTACCCTGCTTTCCCACCTTGCTCCTGCAACAATACTTTTCTCCTTGGGGGCACTTAGGCAGTACCAGGATTCAAACAACCAGTCACATGTCGTTATTAAGCACTAAGGGACACTTCCATCCTCCCAAACATAAGCATGCAAGGTACACGATGGCCTTGATCCCCACAGGAACAAGCACACTAAGAAAATTCACTATCCAGCGACCCACAAAACTTGGGAACAGAGAGGCTGCGAGTAACACCGGGACATCCCATGGCTGTGAGACATGGAAGGAAACTGCTAAGAAACAAGTGCAGTGTGATAAAGCCTAAGAACAAGGCAAGTAATGAGAAAGAGACATTAAAAACTTTAAAGTACACAGAGAAAATGAGTTCTTCATGTCAGAGGAACGCAGAGAGAGCATCTTTAGGGAGGACAAACCCATTCTCTTAGGAAACGTTCTGCTATGCTTAAAACGGGAAACAATCACAGCTGAGATCTGTGTGTTTTCCACCACACAAGCTTGTAAGTGCATTCAGTGCAGCCCGTGCTACGCGAGCGAGGCAGAGGGTTTTCCTTCTCCTTTCGTTTCTGACAGAGCTGCTGATTTACGAGCATCCTCAACAACAGGACCCTAAGACAAATCCTGCTGGTGCAAATACTTCCAAACAGGCAGAAGATCTGAGTCACGCAGGAAAGCATGATGCATTCCTGTGGCTCACCTTGCAGTTGAAACTCCCCGCTCTCAACCTGCGTGTCCATGGAAGCCAAAGAGCAAACAATGCGACAAATAGAATGGATTTATCCCAGGGACTGAGTGACTGCTTCACGAGACAGGCTGGAATCAACCTGCAATGCTGTGCAGAGGTAAAACTGAGAGGAGGGTATTCCCAAAGTGGTTTTGGGATTAATACAAGTCTCTCCGGCCACAGAACTGCCGAGAGCTGACCGGTGAGCTGGGGGTATCCAGGAGGGAAAGACCAAGGACAGCAGTTGCTGTTCATCCTCGTAGTCTCCAGGTCCAGAGCCTGCTGACCTGCTCTAGTTTAACAAGCCCACATTCACTCCCACCACTCGATGCTGCTTCGGAGGGACAAACCTTTGCAGCATCTTGTTTGCCCCTTTTTTCCACAGAGACTCCCCCCTCGCACTCCTTGAAGCGACACTGGTGCTCACAATAGCACTCTCAGCCTTGCCTTTACCCTGTTATCAGTACAAGCCACTTGTTGCCAGCCTGGTTCTTTTTCCTATCAAAAGCACATTTGTCAGGCAGCCAAAGCGCTGCATAAATAGTGTCCAGAGGGCGACAGTCTCTGCCTCCCTGTAACCACGCCAGAAAGATGCTCTTGACAGAAACTTCCTTCCACTGAACTTCTCCCCCCTCTCTGCGGGAGAAAGCTGGACTCTTATTTCACATCATTTTAAAATCACCAAGTGAAGGAATCGCAAACCTCTGCCTCCGAGTTCTGAGGGAACGGCAGACTTTGATTTCCTTTACAACTAACCCCTAAAAGGCTTACACTAACCACAAAACAAATCTGATCTGCAGTAAAACAGGAGCAGTCACACACAACAGTCCAAACAGGGAAAAATCCTAACTGCACTTTGAATCATGCAGATGATCCAGAGCCAAGCTGCAATCCCAGCAGGGCCAGAAGCAGGTTTCCTGCACCAAGCAGCACTGCAGACCACAGACTTCACCCAAAAAGCAACGATATATAATCGAGAGCCAAATTTCCCACGTACTACAATAACACATCCCTAAAGGAGAGATCAGCAGGTAAATAAGCAAGGATGTGAAAAGAGACTCGAGGTAAAGTCAAAGTCTCTGGTGAGCAGCAACAGTCAGGCTTTGGTACTTTCTCTCCTATGCTCCACTATGCACTGAAGAGCCAGGATACCAAAAGGAAGCAGTGAGCACAAGGGTAGCTCCATTTTTGTAGGCCATTCACCACCACTGGAGCAGATGAGAAAACCCAGGAAGCCAAGTGTGATTTTTCACTAGAATCTGCTAATTCAAGACAGTTTTTGTGAGTTTAAATGTGATCTGTGAAAGATGCTGTTCACCCACTTCATGGATCCGATTTCCATCTGAAATGACAAAGCCGCCACACTTGCTCTGAGAGAGCCAGAAAGTCTTAGGGAATAAATGCTCTTTTCATTTAAAAAACTCCAAACAAACACCAAAAAACCACACCCAAAACGTTTAAAAAACCCAAACCCACCAACTTCAAATCCAGGAGGGTGCTGTGCCCAAGGGGCCCAAAAGAAAGGCCCCGTGGTGCTGAAACTGAACGAATTTACAGCTCTTGCTATTCCATCAGTGCTCTGAAATTAATCAGAGCACGAACAAAAAGCCAAACCATAAATGCCTGATTTCTCCTGGGTAAATGGGTAGTTAAACTGCAGGGAATTGATTCTAATTCCAGCAGCGCGCAGGGGGAGAGCCCCCATCACATCAGCAGCAGGGTTTCACAAAGGGGCACTCCTGAACCCTGCTGCAGCCCGGTCCTGGGTGGGTGCGTGTTGTACAGCCCCTGCCTCCCTCCCTCCCGGCCTTTCAGGATGCTCTGGGGCTCATTTTGCCCAGCAGCATTCTCGGGAGGAAAAGTTCACTTCTCATGGAGATAACCTGCATTTTTTAAGTATCATTATTATTTTTATGCCTCCCGGGGGGGGGGGGGGG
>JAOEHY010033461.1:0-13832 GCA_025447955.1 Psilopsiagon aurifrons
AAGAGGTTCTTTACTGTAAGGGTGGTGAGGCACTGGAATGGGTTGCCCAGGGAAGTTGTGAATGCTCCATCGCTGGCGTTGCTCAAGGCCAGGTTGGACAGAGCCTTGGGTGTCATGGTTTAGTGTGAGGTGTCCCTGCCCATGGCAGGGGGGATGGAACTAGATGATCTTAAGGTCCTTTCCAACCCTAATTATTCTATGATTCTATGATTCTATTACGAGTGCTGACAAAGCCCCTTCAGTGAATGTCACTCCATGGTGTCACGCTGGCACACTGTTATTGTGCTCTAAGAGTGATTTAAATCCATAATGAGAACGAAGATGAAATAAAGCTTTATATTTGAGTAGGGGCTGATCCAAACAAGCCAGCCAATGTCCTGCCAGGCTACTTTCAAGCAAGTAACATTCCACAGTGGAAATTCAGAATCAAGATGCTCTCAAGCTGTAAGATTGTTCCTTCTTACTCCTCTCCTTTTTTTTGGCAGTAAGTCAGAAAACATCCCAGTGCTAGAGAGTACAATACAGAACTGTGGTCTTCCCACTGCTGCTGCAGGCTGAGTACCATCAGCCTGTGTCTGCTACGTGCTTGCAATCTTAAAATTTAAGAAAAGTCAGCTATTTAAATGCTTTCTTGAAAGAAATTTTCCAAACACCTTGTTTACACCTGTGCTACAATGTGAACAAACCAGCCATTCATTCCTGACTAAGAATTCTATGGTTTGTTGAAGCCTGAAAGAATTTTTGATGACTGACTGAATTGTTGCAAAGTGGAGTTTTACATCTGTAAAAGAACACATTATCACAAAACTACTGCAGATGTATACTCTCTATATATGGGCTATGGGAGGGTGACTATTTAGAGACAGGATCTGAACCGCTCAGGTCAAACCGCTCACTGTCTTTGCCAGCTCTGCTTCAGCCCTGCTGCAGGCTTTTCCTCTGTGGAGGCAGCTACCCTTATCAGCCAGATATGCATGGAGACTAAGTCAGTTGTGTTCCTTCCAGCTCCTAGCTGACAACTTGTGCTTCTTACTTTAAGGTATGTAAAGACTGCTGCACAGAGTTATACAGCAAGGACAGTCACATGGGGTGCTGTCCAAGCATCCAGGTGTTGAACACCTGCTTTTGGTTCAGCTCAGACTGGCTTTAGCTTAAGTTACCAAGATGTTATATACAGTATATCTCAGCTCTGGACCAGACCTCCTGAGTTCTCAATAGATGCAGACACAGTTCCTCTCCATACTGTCAATAAACAGGTTCCCATAAGAAGCTCATAATACACTCGATATGTCACCTGTTAATGTGGGGAACACTTCACATTATAAAAGGAATGATACATTTTCCTGATTGCATAGTGTGGCAAGGAAAGCCAATAAAAAAGTTCAGCCAGCCATCGTTATGACTGTTGCACACAAATCCCATCATAAAACTGCTACAAATACACATCTTGTTAGTATACTTAATGTTAATTAGAATTTGTGAATCCTTATTCATTTAATCAGCTGTACTAAGCTATGAAAACTCATCTTGGTGCTTTGCAACTGAAAACATTTATTTTGCAATTGTCTTCCTTTTTATACGGTTAGACTTGCTGCATGTTTATTGCAAACCTATTTTGCAAATAATGGTTAACTTGGTGCAGTCATGACTCTGTAGGCAACTTTCCTAACTACTGAAACCACATCAAAAATTCATAGTTGGGAAATTCAATTATGAAGTGCACAGGTTTTTACAAGTGAATACTTTGGCATACATTCAGTTCCTGGCATAGTCCTAAAACATTTCTAAAGTGATATATACTTAATGATATATTAATTTAATTCTAAGTTATGAATCCTGTTTGTGTAAACTTACCTAAATGGGACTCAGTATCTGAAATCTCTAACAATTCACAATTAGCATAAAAATCTAGATGGGACTATTCTCACAAAAAGAAAGGGGTGCTCAGTATCCTGCCAACAAGAAAGCAAATATGGGACCAGTTCCCAGTTTCTTTCTTTATGAGATTCATGTTTTAATAGGACAGCTCATGCCAGTAAAAGGTTAAAAGATCTGGCTTTTGATCCTTGATTCCAGAGCTTTGCAAACATTGAAAGGCTGAAGCAGGTGTGGAGGATGAGTGGTGGAAGCAGAAACAACATCAGGAAGGATGTGATGCTGCTGCACAGGAAGCAAGCGGCCATGCTGAGCATAGGTGAAGGGAGGGATGACTTGGAGGAACACATCCAATTTCAAGTGGAAACAGATGATTATGCAGAGTCACAGTTTTTCAGTTAGAACATAGCATGATCCCTTTGTGATCTAGGGTACTTTCTAACAAGTTTTTGTAATTCCCCTGTTCCCACTTTGTATCTACATCAAAAGCCTCCGAGTTAATTAGGATCTGTTTCCCACTTTCCATGTAGTCCACAGGCATTTCAATCAACAGGTGTATCAGCTTGATGCCAGGCTTGTGGGTTTGGGTTTTTTTGCATGTTTAAAAGAAGGACTAACGGGACCAAGCTTAGAAAAAAAATGTAGTCCTTTGTTACTCTGAAATTATTTTAGTGTTAATAAGGGGTTTCTGTCACATGGGCTTCTGTTTTAATGATTCAGTGTTAGTTTAATCCTGAGCATATAACATGTACCAGTCTGTTGTCATGGAGGTGGTTGTGATAAACTTTCCTTGCAGGATTAAGAATGGCCGGCCTGGGAGAGATTACTTTCTCACTCCAGCATGAAAACCCCTCATAGCACAATTTCCAAAATCTGAGGAGTTTATTTATTTTGATAAATTTATTTATCGTAAAATGCCCATAAGGTAAAATGATTTTGTTTCACTTCCCTGTACAAGTCTGGACACATAGAAGTTGTTTAAAAAGCCAGATACACACCAGGCTGGCCACCGTTCATCTCACACAGACTCCCTCAGGACAAGTTAACCAAGAGCCTTCCTGCCAGACCCTCCGGCAAAGATTTGAGAAAACAGATCGGTCTTACGCTGTGCCCTGAAGGTCAGTGGACGTCAGCTCTGCTAGGCCTCTGGGAGAAGTAAATTCCTGAGCTGAGGATGTTTCACAGAGAAAGCTGAGCTTACACTCTCCAGATGTCCAGATCCAGGGTGTGTCAGCAAAAGCTCTCTGGCTGGTCTCAGCTGTCAAGATAACGCTTAGAGAAGAAAAGGAGATTCCTTGGGCAGCCTCAGTCCAAGCTATGCTGTTTCATTAGTCCAAACCAGTGGTCTTGGATTCACAGCATCAGAATCCACACAGGAACCAATGCCTGGAAAAAAGGACTGTGTATTTTGTACGGAAACTCTCTGTCAATAGTGCAGCTCATACACCATATTCTTGTATAATTATTTTATAAATTACCTGAAAGCTTCCCACAGTAGGATTTTTTTTGTTGGTTTTTTTTTTTGTGGTAATCCATACTTGGTTTGGTTTTTCTTCCAACACCCCCAAGCTTGGGGATGCACTGTGCAGGGCCTTCCTTCCAAAGCTTGTTTCTATTCCACCGGTGTGAAATAATCTTTTCCACAAGATTTTGTTTCCCCATTCTCTTAGCAGTGTCCTCAGTACAGAGATGGGTTTCGTACCTCCAGCTCCCGCTTTGGCTGCTGCTGTGGCCACTCAGGATCTGGTCCCAGTGATGCTGTGCAGGATTTGCTTCACTTAAGGAGACAGAGGATAAGAGTTGGGCAGTGTTAGCAGAAGGGAAGTTGCACAGACTGTTAACTGTTGTTGACTGGCAAGCTACCAAGCTCAGCAGAAATGAGCAGTTTCTTCAAAAATGACCTGCCTGGTAGCCATAACTGCAGCCGGTTCAGCACGACAGAGTGCTCAGCAGCCAGCACTGCACAACGCTGCCCTGCTGCAGCTATGGGGTCTAGATAAAGTGCCCAAAATGCCCCTATCTGGCACCACCACCAGATGCATCTTTTCAAACCCCGCAACAGGCAGCTGGCTCCATCACCAGACAGGGGGTGGGCACTCCTGCTGCATTCATGAACTTCCGAACTTCAAGTGTACGGAGACAAAACTTCTGAGCCTCAAGTGTATTGAGGGTAACAGTTTTTGAGAAGGTTTTATTTTTCGGCTCCAGCTTTGTCTCTACATGAAGATCCTGAAACAGCAGACTAAAACCCACCTCTAAGCACTGCCAGGAAGATTGACTTTTGCACTCCCATCTGACTCCCCAGCCAGCCCACCTGCAGAGCGCTAAGGAGGCCCTCAAGTAATGCTAGTCTATGCATCTAAAAGTCATTAATCCTGCCTCCAAACATCATGAAGTTGGCATGAAAATAAGTCTGAGCTGTTTTTGTCTTTCCCTTCTGGTTCATGTTTTGGGTGGTTTTTAGGTTAGTGTTGTGCAGATCATTTAGTCAATCTCTGAGCATATGTGATTTCTCAAACATTTCTTTACGTAGGTAATCCATGCCCAAATGAACACTCCAGTTTAACAAAATCAGACTAGTCCTATAGAGAAAGTTTTACAGTGTAATCCTTAAATATGTATGGAATGACCAAATCTATTTTGGGTGTAAAAAGTGCTGCTTATAAATTTTCTGCAGAGAGGTTCCAGTCAACACATCCTTGTAAAACCTTCAGTGGAAAACTGGAAGCCAGTTACTGCTGGGTCCAAAGAAAGCTTTTACATTTTTTCTTATTGGTAAACTTTCTAGAGAAACAAGGGGGGGGGGGGGGAACAAAAAACCAAACCCCCCCCAAAAATATTCCGGGGTTTGTGCATTCACATGATTGTAGAATCACTGAAAGCTGTGTTTGAGTATGTCAGGATTACAGGTTGATTATTATAAAACCCAGTAGGTTATTCATTTCTGCACCTGCTTGTATTGCAAACACATACTTTCTCCTTTGAATCAGCACTGATTTATCTGTCTGGCTGATGAGCACTAAGTATCTTGAAATATCTGGCAGGGAAGAGGAATTAGTCATGAAAACTTTGGCTTTGGTATAACTTTCAGATCCTGCTACTCCCTGCTCTTAAATGTCCAAAAGAGATAATGTGACTCAGGCACTGGATGGGTATTTCTGCTATCAAAAATAAGAGCTTAGTCCATTTAAAACGTGGCACATAATGCATACACAAAGGAAAAACAAGGAGTAAATTAAAAACCTGCTAAATGATCAGAGTATTCTGTGCTCCTGCAACCTCATCTGGGAAACTGCATGTGGCTATGTTCTCCATAATTCAAGGAATAAGTTGGTAAACTGAAGAAAGTTCAGGAAAGAGCTGTAAGAGTGAAGAAAGACTGAAATAATACACTTTACAGTGGAGGAATTTGGTCTTTTTAAGCCTAGCAAAGGGAGGGGGTGATGGCTCATAGTCTGTATGTCTAAGTATGAACACAGGGTCACAGACAAAGTTATAATGAGATCCAGTGGTTGGGAGCTGAATCTAGACAAATTCAAGCTATAAAATAAGACACATATTTTTAACAGTGAGGGTAATTAACCCAGCAACCCAGTGAGGTATTATGGCAAAGTCTCCTTCTTTGGAATTCTGTAAATCAAAATCAGATGTTTTTCCAAAAGACACTGTACTTCAAACAGGAAGAAGCCTGACACTGTGTGTCAAACAGGAAGGTGGAGTAGAGCATTGTGGTAGCTCATCTGGCATTACAAACCATAAACTAAAATTATTCTTTTGTAATGAACCACAAACCCTGGAGAACTGAGACAAGGTATTGTCATTGGAATTGGAGGTTACAGTGTTGGACAGGCAGAGTGGAAAAGTGAAGCAAAGTATTGCTTATAGGGAAAGACATCATCTTTTATTCAATCAACTGATACAATTTGCTCAGCTTTCACTAGCTTGACTAGAGTTTTTTCCAGCTATATGCATTCATCTAATAACATATTTTATCTCCTGACAACCCAGCTTCACTTATCGTGGAAGATGATCGAAGGACTAGTCACAAGCTTGTCATTAGAAATGCAAAGGGAGGGAGAAGCAGACTTTGAAGATGAGATGAAGCTGCAAAACATGAAAGGTGAAGGACAAATGGGACAAAGTTACGTTTACTTGATGAATCCAGGAATATATTTAAAAACCTAGTGATTAGGCACACAGTCAAAGTGCAGAAATTCTTGGTTTACTCATTACAAAGGTGCTGAGCTCCTGAGTGTGTGTGGAACTTGGCACAAAGTATCAGAAAAGTGTCAATGCCTCAACAGCTTAATCTGCCTTTCAATTAGGGAGACCTACCTCATTTATGGAAAATAGATCTAACCCCTGATGATCTTATGCCTTCTTCCTTTTACTTACATCTATTTCGTATGGCATTGGGAGGGGGCTTGGCAAATCAGCTGCTCACCTTCTCAGTCAAGTAATTGAAATTTCACAAATCCTTAGATGCACTGACTCCTGTAAAACAAACCATCAGAGCGTAGAAAGTGTTAGCTGAGTGGGCAGCAGAGATAAATGATTCATAAAGAGAAAACTATGGATGGCTCCCATACAACATGAGACACATTATTCTTCTGAGGCAGACCTTTCCCCTACCCACATTATATTGTAGGAAATTCCTAACTCCTTCAGGACAGAGACTACCACAGCCTTAAACTGCTGCTCTGGTACAAGCAGCTGCTAACAAGCCTGATTTTGCAGGAATGTTCAGTTGCAGGACCCAGGGCACTTCCAGCTGCTTTGCTGACCACTGGTCATAGTTCTCATCTCCAGCTTGCTTCTGACACCAACAACCCTACAAGCCACTCACATAAATAGCAAAGTGTTTTACCATACCAGACAAAGTGGGTTATGAAAACCAATCAACTGACTGACAGACAGAAAAGGTTATGTAGCAAGAAGATTATAATGAAATACTTTGTTATTAAGTGCACTGCAGCATTCTGAATAATTCACAGTTAGAAGTACTCCTTTAGTCTGTCCCCTAAAATACAATAATATAGGGTAAGAGATAAGACAGATAAAAAAAGAGATCTTTATCTTGAAACAAATAGAATATGTACTTTTTAGTGGAGCAAAGGCATACATAAATATACTTCAAGCAAAACATTAAGAATTAGCTCATTCTTACAAAAGTTTACTTAAAAAGAAAGCCCAGTGATACACAGGGTGATTTTTATATGTAAGAATTGCTACTCGAGGAGGGTAAGGGTTTGGGCTCTCAATAGCCAAGGGTTAGTAGAATTTATTAATAAATAATGACATATATAAATAGGTCATTCTTTGACCAGATAAATGTCTAATTTCCCCAAAACACACAAATATGTAAAAAACCCTCATAATTACATGAACTTATTTTTCTTTGTATTTTAAATAAAATGCTAACAAACTTCAGGGTCATTCAAAGCATAATATACGTATCTTCACAATCCATGCCAAATGTATCCCATTTCTAGTTGGTTGATTTCCAAATAGTGTAATATAAAAAATATAGAGCAGTTTGAAAAATCTTTCCAAAATGTCAGAAATAATTAATTCTGAAGAATGCCTCAATCACTACATTGGAATAAAATATCCAAATAAAAATCTTACTTAGAAGTACATGTATTCAGCATGAATGTTTCCAACTATACCTGTACACTTATGACAAGATATTTTTCCTAGAATCCACTACAAATTTACCTATATTTTTATGACACATCTCATAATTGTGGATGTAGCTTAAGTATTGGAAAACAGAGAGACTAATGAATACATCTGAAAACATCTTTGCAATGTATCTTTCTCATCACACAAAAAAAAACAGGCTTATAAACATTAGGAAAATTAAACACATGTATACATGTGTGTAGGACAAGGATCATGCTAACGAAGAAACTGGGGCTGCAGCTAACTTATCAATAAAGACTTGACAAATATATTAAAATTAAAAGGCAAAGTTATGAATTTGTTCTGGTTTAACTTTAGGATGACATGCTTTACATATTATGCTTCTATTTATATACCCACTTACGTGGTATGTCAACAGAAAACAACGCACTGATCCCAAATAAATAATTCACCTAATACATTAAGAATGTTCTTTATAGAAATGCCCTTGTCATACTCCAGAGTACAAATGGCACTTCTAGAAGTATAAAGGAATTGAATACGGCCTGAAAAAAAAAGATGCAACAAGCCACAGACAACTTGGAAATGCCAGACGAAATGATTTGCTCAAGGGCAATGTGTGGCAAGTGCTGGGAAGGAAAGGCAGCTGTCTGTGGGAGCTCATCAGTGCTTGTGACTACAGTGCCAACCGGTGCTTTCCAGCTGTTCTGGTTTAGAATTAAAAAAACCAAACACAAACAAACAACAAAGAAACAAAAAAACCTCACCTCTCTGCTATGAAAGAAACTTCTTAAAGGCAGGTACAGCTGTCAGGTACTAAACTGCCATTGACTGTTAACAGAAATCAACTGCCTTCAGAGGCAGAAGTACTGAAAATCCACCCTAAGGACTGTGCTACCACTAAAAGGATGGCCAGAGAGACCTTTACCCAGAAAGGTTTCCTTATAAAAACACACAGAGTTCACAAGTGTTTGAACTGCCAATCTACTGTCCCAAAGATTTTTTTATGATGTGACCTTCTAACTTTTGGTTGTGCATGGGGGCTCATCACACAAATCTCTGTTCTTATTTTCTGTCCTTAAGAGTTTTTATAGTTTCAACAAGTGAAGATGACCTCATGGTACTTACATTCTGTTTCTGTCAATGGTCACTTTTTACATGCTACCCGATACCAAGCAACATTGAGTAACTCACTTCAAGCAGTATCAGGGCAAGAGGTAGGCAAGGAGAAGGTTGGTTGCAAGTGGTCACATCATTACAAGCTGGCACTGATCTCTCCTGCATATTAATATCATCCAAAGAAAGGGTCAGGCAGGTTGCTGTTGGTAGTTGGTCGCATAGCAACAGCAGAGGAAGTGCAGAAACCCAAATATTGCCAGAGTAGAGAGCCACCACAATCTCTCAGAAGGTAAGAGAGTATGAATACATAATGAGACTGCAAAGGAACAGGATAACACAGAGAAACACCGCTCTTTTTAGCAGGAAATTAAAAATTAAAATCCTGAAAAAACAAAATTACTTCTTTGCTTCCCCAGCATGTAGGAAGTTTTGGGTCTAAACACTATGTACACCCACAACCATGGCACTAGTCAGGCTGCACCCAATCAGGAGTCACAAATGGAGACTTGTGTTCAGTTCTGGGCCACTCACTACAAGAGAGATATTGAGGAGCTGGAGTGGGTCCAGAAAAGGGGAACAAAGCTGATGAAGGGTCTAGAGCACAAAGACTAATGGGGAGCAGCTGAGGGAACTAGGGTTGTTTAGTCTGGAGAAGAGAAGGCTCAGGGGAGACCTTATCACTTTCTACATCTTCTTGAAAGGAGGGTGGAGACAGATGGCAGTCAGTCTCTTCTCCCAGGTAACAAGCAATAGGACAAAAGGTAATGGCCTGAAGTTGTGCCAGGGAAGGTTTAGGCTGGTTATTAGGAAAAATTACTTCAGCAAACAGATTGTCAAGCACTGGAACAGGCTGCTCAGGGAATTAGTCGAGTCACCATCCTTGGAGGTAGATGAGGTGCTTGGGGACACGGCTTAGTGATGGACTTGGCAGTGACAAGTTTTCTGTAGGACCAGATGATCTTATAGGTCTTTTCCAGTCTAAAGGATTCTATGATTCTAGGAGAGCGTCAGAAAGACTCTGCAGCTACTCTCTCACTTGCACACTAGGGTGTGGGTGATATTAGAAGGTGGGTGGCACTGGAACATCTGACAAGGTCCCTCCCCTGGATGATAGTCTTGCCTCCCCATACCCAGACCTAGGCACAGATAATGGACATCATGTTGTTATCTAGTTCCTGTGGTCTTCTGTGGGATGCAATCTTTTGGCTGCTACTGTGGCTTTGGGAAATGCTTTAAGTTTCTACTGTTTTTTGACAAGAGCTCTGAGAGTGCCCTTGAAATTGAACCTCACCATCCCTGTGAACAGCAAGCACAGCTGAAGGACATGCTCCAGAGCTTCTGGCACCCTGCAGGCATTATCATGCTTGAGACCTTAATGTGCTACTGCTCAGGCTTAGGATGGCTGCCTGTAGTACCTCCACAAAGTATCTAAGAATCACTCTACATTCACAGAATTTCAAGACTGCTTTTCAACTATTTGTGGAGCTTCAGCAACCAATAACCTACCCTCCTAACTAGAACCTTCTGATTGTCTCAGCAAAGTACACAAGCTGAATTCCCCCCTCAGCCACAGTGACAGGACACCTAGGTGTGCTACATGTCACACTAGAAGGAATTTATGCTGAGACCAAATGGTCTATGATTTTCTGCAGAAAACCACAAGGCTTCCAATTGTAGACTTCACTGATGAGCACCCTGTATGAATGAGCACGAACTTCACATGCACACAGATTTTTGTGTGTGTGTGTGCTTAAATTAAAACAACCTACAAATGTTTTGTAGGAGGCTATGCAATTAGCTGAAAATTTCACCTTGGCAGTATATTGCTATTTTGATAGACTTCATTTCAGTTAATGGGTTCAGAAGCTGTTTTTCTCTACCCAATGAAATGTAAACATAGCTCATGAGATATTAAGCAAAGACAAATACAAACTGATATGCAGTGATGTTCCATATCCTCTTGTTCTGCATTTGACTACTTCAAGTCTTTTATTTGCCTCATTAACACCGATCCACCACTCACTCAAAGTGAGTAGTGACTTCGCCTGAGAGGCACCATCACCTGCATCTTACGGAAGGGTGTGGTGGCCAAGCAGCAACACGAGGATCCTGTAAGGGCAGCTACAAAAAGAAGCCAGGTCTCCCATAGTACCTTATGCCCAGATCTCAGTTATATGCAACACAAGCACTTAAAAACCTCTCTCTTTGTAGTACTTCAGTATATTTTAGAGAAGCACATGAAACAACCTACCCATCATACATCTTGTTTTCTCTAAGTAGTTGGAAATTCACAAATGCAGGGTAATAATTATTTTGACAGCATCCAATTTGCTAATTATTTATATTTGAAATTACTTTATTTCTACTCTACAAAAAAACCCACAAACCACCAAAACAAACAAAACCCAAACAAGAACCCAAACAAACAAACCCCAGCAAAAACAAAAAACCCAAACAAACCCTGGTTTGCAAATGAAGAGTTCAACTGAGCTAACAGTTCACGGTCAAAGAAGGCATGGTACTACATATGCATTTAGTAGCAGGTACACTCCCACTGCCAAGAACTGCTTGAAGCCTATGACCTGTGCAGCCAGACAGTCCAAAATAGCAGCAGAAGGCTTACATCTCACTGCCAAGAACCTACAGCCATCCAAAGAACTACTGAGACCTGGTTTCCACACACACACAGAAAAAAAAAATAAATAAATTAAAGCATGCAGTCTGGATAACAGTTGTGCCTCGTTCCAGCTAAAACCCTGTTCTGGACCATCAGTGAGCCAGGACTCCAGCACTTCTACTGCAGCCTCATGATTAACGATGGACTGGTTAACTATGGACTCCAGCACTTCTACTGCAGCCAGGACAGGACAGCCCTAGTACTCCTTGCAGTCCTTCCTTCTTTCACAGCTTTTATCTCCTGCCAGTGGTCAAGTATTTGGCATTTGCATACAATCTACAACAGAGGTATTTTCCAGCTGCTTTCCCTTCCCAGACTGTTGATTGCAGCCTTGAGACTTCATAAGGCCCAGCAGCCCTTTGGATTGTTCAGGGGCTTAGCACTTGGATGCAGATCTTCAAAGACTGAGCTGGGGTTTGATATGGCTTAATTTGGTCTTAAGTCACAAAAACAACTACTAGAGCCAGGGGATGAACCATCCTCTGTAAGAATCCCTCTGCATGCAATGTAGAAAATCATCTGGTTGTTAGTGGCCATGGTGCAACATGTGTGCATGTGGGTATGTGCATATATATATAATGATTTTCTCACCGTGAGGAACTGAATAAAAACACAAATGAAACAGGTTTTCAAGCTGTTCTCACACTCCAGTTTTCTGATTGAAAGAGGACTCACAGGATGAAGAAGTCTGAATATAAGCTAGCACTCTCCTCTACAATGCTCACTGCTTTCATAAAGAGCAAAGCAAAAGGTTTGGAGGTGAATCCTGAAAAATCAATCACTGATAAAAAATGGTAGTGGGAAGAAGGCTGTGAGCAATGGCAGGTGAAAGGGACAGAAAGTCATAAGGGATCACTGACTGTGGCTGTTGGTGCAATGAAATGACATGTCAACCTCCTGGCAGGCCCTGATAAAAGGTTTATTTGAAAAGCAGGGGTATAGGGAGGTTTGATCCTGCCCCCATGAGAGTGCCACAGGCATGGGTCCAGGGATTTTAGAAAGCACTACCCCATGCACAGCAGGCCAGCCAAACCTCTTTAGGCTTTGCTCCAATTTAGATGGGCCCCATGATCTGCAAAAAACCATGCTAACAGCCTTGGGAAACTGCCTTGACAAATTGCAGCCACTTTATATCCTCCACCCGCAATTTCTTATATGCGACTTGAGAGCTACATCCCTTTGAACCTGGCTACACAGGAGAGATGTATTGTTTTAACAAGACTAGTTTTGAGCCATGTCCCCGATATTTGACAGTTATACTAGGATAAAAACGTTCATGATGGGATGGCTTATGACAAATGGGTATGGCAGTTAGTTATGCTGGAAAACATGAAGGATATAAAAACCATAATGGGGGAGAAAGGACAAGTAGAAGCACAAAAAGTAAAAGGTATTTCAAGTGGAAAATCATCTTTAAACAAGGCCTTAACGTGTAGCACAGTATTACCTGGAACAGAAAAAAAGTGCTTTTAGATTATTCTCAAAAAAACCCAACCCAAAACCAACAAACATACAGGATTTTTGTTTGATGGTTACCTTCTGAATGCAGGGCCATATCAGATCCTTCTTACTGAATAAGGAAACAGAGGGGGGTTTTTTTACACGGAGTAACAAGTTCCTGGACTTTGTACTTGAATCTGTGTTCCCCGTGTGCTACGAGATCAAAGTGAGATCCAGTAGCCTCAGTTACCCCTTCTTAGTGTGTACATAAGTGCCATCTTCTGGCCACAACAGGGACTGTACGAGAACTGGCAAAATAAAGAAAAAAGCTTTTAAAATGAAGGAGTAAAGCCAGTGAATAATTACTTACTCTAGAGAGAGGAGTAGGCCTCTTCATATTTAATATGAAGAAATTTCATCTGGAAGGTGAAAGCTTCTTACTGAGGTTCAGAGATGTCACATTTGCAAACATCCTTCTAATGCTGGTAGAGTGGGAAAGGACAGACACAAAGCTCTACTTTTAGGTGTATCTTAATTAGATAATATCATTTGCCTCAGTTGGGAGCAGCTGCAGAGAGTGTCCTGGAAAGTCCTACTTATCCTGTGTTCCAAGATCAACATGCTGAAACCTAAAAAGCTAAATAGATGCCACAAACAAGGATTGTGCCACCAATACTTCTCATTAACACTAAAGAAAAATGTTCAAATACCTCATAGGACACTCGAGTTGAATTTCAGAGAATTTGATAATTGTCATCTCTATACTGTGTCGTTGGGCTACAACAGCAACACAGTCCCCTACTGAAAATGTGTACCTGAATAAAGTGAATCCCAGCAATCTCTCCACACATCTCCCATGAAGACTGAGACACCTATTGCCATGTTTTATAAACTATATAAACCAATGCCTAAGAATTGTTGTCTCTTGCATAAAAAGTCTCCTCCCTCAAATATAATCCGACTAGAAATTTTTACCAGTACATTGCAAAACTAAGAAGGTGTCGTGGTTTAAGCCATAAATCAGCCACGCAGTTTGTTCACTCACTTCCCCTTTTTTCTTCCCTCTGCTCCTGGA
>JAOEHY010033462.1:5806-66651 GCA_025447955.1 Psilopsiagon aurifrons
CTGGCAGTGTTCAAGGCCAGGTTGGACAGAGCCTTGGGTGGCATGGTTTAGTGTGAGGTGTCCCTGCCCATGGCAGGCGAGTTGGAACTAGGTGATCTTACGGTCTCTTCCAACCCAAACTATTCTAAGATTCTATGATTCTATGATTATATATTTAGACTATAATCTGCAAGGAGGTGAGGGTTTTGTGTGCTCCTCCATAGATGTACATCACTATGGTGTTCTGCCCCTGACTGGGGCCTCTAGGCACTATCCCAGTAAAAATAATACATAAAAATAGATCATCAGTGTAACACCCATAAAGCAAGCCATACAGGGACTTAAACAGTGCTTTAGTATTGAATTGCTCTACTGTCTAATACAGGATTCATGCAATAGCTTGCTGTAGCTTTCTGAATTAGAAGAGAGATCATACAAAATCTTACATCTACAGGCGGTGTGCAGGGAGCTTGGAGGAAAGCTGTAATTACTGAAATCGGGAAGTGTGCCAAAGATGATTTACAAGTATGGGGAAGAATGCATCTTTTGTGATGTTCAGGACTTTATCAGGTTTATTTTGGAGGCTTTCCAAGATTAACAGCAAAAAACAGCCAAAAACTTTGAAGTGAAGCAATCCGACCAAATTCAGCTGCAGCAATACCTCCAGTAACCCAAGGGTTTGTAGGAGCTTCCTCTGTCTTGACACAGTACTGATTGTTCCTGTTGCACCAGGTAGGATCCCATTAAGCAAAATAATTTAACTGAGTCATACAGTCAGCTCTTGAAGTGTGAAAGAGATATGCACAACAGAAGTGGGTATTATTAATATTATCACCTGTATTACGGCCATTGTTTTAAAGTTCACTTGCACTCACAGCCTCACTGGACTACACGCTGTGTACAAAGAGCATGAACTTAAACTTCTCTGAAAAAAGTTAATAAGTATGTTAGAGAACAAAGAACTACCTCAGAAATGAGATATTACTATTCTCATTTATCTTGGAGCCCTGAAGGTATAGTGATTTGCTCTTATACAGTTGTAAATAGTTGTTTCTTGCAGTAGATTTGATGGAATTTTAGAAGGTGGAAATAGATAAGTCCATGGCTGCTGAGAATTTGTTTCTTGTGACAGCAAAACATTGGACCTGTAGCTCCAATTTTCAGTAGATTTTTGGTATAAATTTATTGTAGTTATGATTTTCAGGCCCCTGATCCATTTCCATTTCAAAGATCTTCTTGTGCAAATACTTTTGTGTTAGCCCCATGACTCCACCTGTTTGAGCTCCATAACCCTGATTGAGGGCTCCAAAGGGCAGGCCCTAAGGATCTCAATGAAGGTAGTCATGTAGTTTCTCTGTAATCAGCAGAAAGGGAGACACCTTGGCTTCCTATCCAAGAAGTTTGAAGTGGCTGGGAGTAATTAGTCCCTGAAGTGCCTGTTTCTCTCTAATGATTGTAAATGGAAACTAAATAAACTGACATCTAGTTTTCAGATGACTAAATTTAGGATTTGCAGTGTTTCTTTAATTAATTTTTACTGCTTTTGGAGACTTTGGGATATCAATGTCAGCAAGAGCTTGGAAAGCAGCAGCTCTGGCAGCAAACCTGAGTCCAAAATATTTAGCTCACTTAGGCTGCAGTGCTTTGAGGCAGTGAGCTGAGGTTTTGGTTTGTTTTTTGACAGTGAATCTCTTCACTGACAACATGGGAGCCTTTTACAGGACCAGAAGATTCAGTCAAATAATGTGTGTGCTAAGTTACTGTTTTTCTTTGTTTGCTTTATTTTCCTCTGCCCTTCACCTTTGGATAAACATGCTGTTGCAAACTCAAAGCAGAGGTACCATCTCCAGTATCTACTGCTGGACTGGGACAGGCTTCTATGCTGGTGGGCTCTTATAGGCTTCCACACTCACAGCTGATGGAGGCAAATTCCCTAATGTTCATTGATGGTGCTGCAGGATTGTATGGTATTCAGGAAAACCACACAGGATTTGATTTGGGATCTTCACTGCCATGGCTGTTGGGCATCTGGGTGACTGCTTGTGGAAGGGAGTATAACAGTTTGCTGCGTACTTTTGTATCACATCAGAAATTACATTAATAAATAAATCAAAGAGAATGTGATTGAAGAGACCAAGGCATTTCCTATAACTTCAATGAATTGGATTTGGCCTATTAAATCTGAAAATGTGTCTACAGGCACAGTATACATGACAAACCTTACTTATCTGCTTTCTGTAGCACCTGTTTTTATGGTTTAGCTGGAGCCATGGTGGCAATTTTGCTGCTGTCCTTCTACCGAGGTTGGAAGAGAGAAACTGTTCTGTGCCATTGTATGATTCATTTTTGTGAGCTTTTTTTGGACATGCAGAATCCCTGGATGTGTAAGTGCTGAGACTCCTGATTCTTTCTGTATAAAACTGGTATCAATCCTGATTTCAGAGTTTCTTCATGAAAAACAAAGTCCTTCAGTTCTGCAGAAGACTTTATAAAGCATGTAAGGAGACTAAAAGTCCTTGGTTTCCACAGATCCAAATAAATCCATGAGAAGAAAAAGGTTTCTTTTATTGCTCTTAGGATGAGTTAGGCAAATAACTTGAACAGCGGCAAGAGAAGAGGTAAGCATTTGCATAATCTCCATTCATATCATTCACACACAGTGTTGGGAAAAGAATTCACCACTCAAGAGCGGGCTCAAAATTGAAAGAGAAACACCCCCAAGGCTTCTGGAATAGGAAAAAGAAAAAAAAAAAAAAAAGCTACAGAAGCTCAAGTCTCATGAATTATTAGAATAAAACAAGCAGCTGGATGGCAGAAAAGCTGTTCTTTGCCTTAAAACATTTCCTGACACCCTTTCTTCCAAGACCCATGATGATTATTTGTTTGGTTTTGTTTTTCTTTCTCATGAATTGATTTGATCAAAAAAAACCAAAACACCAACATTTCATCTTCTGAATACGCTGAGAAGATGCTCGCAGTAATTCCGCTAGTTTCTGAGGTGTGATCAGTTATTAATCCCTTCTTCTGAGCATGTGGTGAAAGAGAGCAATAGATTTACCACACAGCCTTCTTTGTCTGTAACTCCTACCATCTTAAAAGCGTATTTCCACTCTCATTTCATTGTGAGCCTTCTGCCCTCAGTCCTGCAGATCCATTTACAGCAGCATTGAACTTAAGGTGTTTAAAGTAAATCACCTAATGCTGACTGCCCCTGATGGCGACTCCATGAGCAGGTCCTTTGGCTGAGAAGATGTGGTGATATGTGGTACAAGGGCCGTGACAATTACCAGAGGTCAGTAGTGCTCTTCTGTCATAGAGCTGCCTGCATGACTATCACGTCTCTTTTGAGGTCTGAATCTCATGGAAGGTGAACTAAGAACATCCATGGAGAAGTTGGTGAACTGCTCTAAAAGCTGGATCTTGTAGGAAAGCATTTATGTGCACTGTAGTGGATATATGTTTGCTGGTTTTTTTTTCCAACTTTCTCAAAGCTTTTTTGAAAGCAGAGATTCAGTGATCATGAAAAACAGTTGATGTCTTAGCCTAGCACTGCTTTTTTCAGAACCAGAGTTAAATTTCAAAAGTTTTACCTGTAACATATCTGCCCAGACCCTCACAAAACCTAGATCCCTTTCACTTTCTAATTTCTACCTGAGAGTCATGTTAGTATGGCTCAGACATGTGTATTCACACTGCTAGAATATTTTGCATGGCTTTGCCACGTCTCGTATTTTCCACAGAAATTACACAATGAAAGGCAGTGTTTCTCAAGTGCCAGAACTTGATGGGATCCTTTGCTGGCTCTGTCGCTGATTTCCTGTCTGACTCAGCTGATGGCATTAGTGGCACGTTTCCACTGTGGTTGCAGGGACACTCAAGCAGGCTGCAGGGGAGACAGATGGGTTGCATCTGTATTTGCAACTTAAACAAGGTTAAAAGGGAGTACTGGTCTGCAATGTTTGTTGGTGTGCTCACTGGGCTGGGTTTTGCTCATCAACTAGCACGTTTCCAAACTGCCCTATCATAATCTGTGGAGGAATTCCAGCAGTCAACGTGGATGAAAACCACTCAGTTTTGACAGGAATGAGGATTTAACTGTGCAGACAGAAGCTGTGCCAGGCTGCTCTGTCTCAAGATCTGCAAATGGCACATTATATTTATCGATACAGATTTAGGCCTGGGGTCTGGAAGCTCAAGTCAGAGCTGCATTGGGGGTGACTGTACCGTATCCCTGTAGTTTCACATGCCTTTCCTCCAGCCAGCTTATGTTTGTTTTGTCTTCTTAGATGTAAGCTTGTCAGGGAAGGTATTGACACTTGCTCTTTATTTGTAGAATACTCAGTACCATGTGACCCTGACCTGAATAGATTTCAATGCATATAAAGGCAGTTGAATCTGCTTTTACCAGTCTGCTTGCAGCTTGAAATGTTTTCCCAGACTTCAACTTTACCATTAAGGAAGGAACAAAGGGTAGCTACTTAAGAGCTGTAAAACCTGCCTCACTTCAGCCCTGCCTATTTAATTTTGAGGCTTATGTCAGACCTCTAAGGTTAAAAATGTTTCTTTTCTTGTCTTGGCTTGAACAGCAAATATAATGTTTAAAGGAAAAAAAAAATAAGGAAAGGCTGTATGACACAGGCCGGAGTGATGCAGCCTTGCCTGTTTTTCTTGATCTGAAACACTTTATTAGCTGGAGTGCAATATGGTCTGGCTGCCTCAGTTTCCATCCCATTTTTTGGATGGAAATTTGCACACCGAACAGGTGCAGAAGCAATCATTTGCTCATGAACAGGCAGATAGATAGTCTCGTTTCTTTTGCAGAATAACATTTTCTTGATTAGACTTTTCTTCATCCCTTCCTCCTCCATGAACGTACCCAAAACTACAGAGTAAATAACTGTGGCTTACAATGAACTAAGTTCTGAAATGATAATGAGAAACAGTGAATAAACTCTCCATGTTTTACATGATACAGACTTGAACTCTGCTGAAGAGGGCATCTGCAGCAAGGTCAGGAGTGTGATGAAGTAGAAGTTCGGAAGGGGAATCTGCTGGGGAGATAGTATAACCCATTGAGTGATAAGTGCTGACAGACTGGCACCCTGATGTTTGAAGTACTTTCCCCTGCGGCAGAAATGTGTCTCTGATCCTGTTGTGTTATGGCCAGGCTCAGTCTGTTTTGAAAGACTATACTTTCTTCACATGGAGACTCGGGAAGATTCAGGCTGAATGTATTTAACAGAACCCTAAATTTTGGGCCATGTTTAAAGATAAATTTTAAAGGTTTGATATAGCCTTCCCAAAAGGCATTTGTAACAATAATCATAAACATATGTCTGTGCATTTACATTATTATTATTATATATTTACATTAATATTTTTCTAATACTTCACTGTGAAGTTACTGTGTTTAGTGCACTAGATCACAGATAATAAAAGCATTAAATTATGATTTCAAAAGAATGTTAAAGCAGTAACACTGGAGAAGTTAAATCATCTACTAGTGCTTAACAAATTTGAAGCATTATTCAGTTTGTCCAGGCAGGCTTTTGTGCAGTTCCTGTTCTTCTCTGTTTCCTTCCTGTGGGTTTAGGTTGTGAGTGCTCCCAGTATGGCCACACAGGGAGAAAACCTGAAATATGTGAGTGAGATCTAGAGTGGGAGGCAGAAGATTAAGTGAAATGTCCTGGGACCTTCCAGGAGAAATCTGCTGTGCTCTTTACTCAAAACTTAGAGATAGAAGTAGTATCAAAGCAAGTCAGAGATGATTTGACTAATATGGGGTCATAAGAAACAGTAGTGATACGTTTTTAGTTCCCTTAATCAGTTTACTTCCATTACATTTTCAAATATGTATATGTAAAACTAAAAGAATTACAAAATTTGTAAGTAAAAAAGCTTGGGAGAGAGAGAGAAAGAGAGTTTTATTTTATTACCTTTAGTTTCTAATCTAGGACAAGGAAAAGTTCCTCATCCTATTTCCTTTATCTCTGGGATGGCAATATTCACTTACGTTTTCAGAAGATTTCTAGTACCTGATACGGCAATTCTATCATCTAGACACGCTCTTCAGCGACCACTGATCAGAACACTTCACTGTTTTGTAAGACAAGGGGAGACAGGGATATAACCCTTAATAGTATACAGGACTAATCAGGCCTCTCATTAATTACTTACATACAGAGGGTATATTTGCATAGATAATAGAAGAAAATACTGTTTTCATTTTGATTGTTAACAATACAGAGCTAATAAACAGACATATTGATATGTTAATTTCCAGTGATTTGCAGCCATGCTTCTCTCCATTGGAAACAGTGAGACATAACTTAGAAGTGCTGCCTATATCGTCATCCCAGAGGATAACCGCCTGCACTTTCATTACTTCCTACTCTATATACAGCAAGCTGCATTTTTTAACCATGCAGTAAGAAAGCATGTGTTCCTCAGGACCTCTGGATCATTCCTGAATGAGAAAGACACCAAGGAAGTAAAAATGTTGTCTTGTTATTTTTAAATTAACTTAAATCATTGCCTTTGTTTTCCCTTTGCTTCACAGACATACTGTGAGGGGCAGGATCATGCTTGCCATCACGTTCCAGCTGTAGCACTTGGCTGTGCAAGCTTCTTATTTATCATGAAATCAACATTTCTTTTGTTTCTCTCAAGTGAGAATACTACCACAGTAAGGACATGTGCACCTAACATTGCTAATATACATTTAGTAGCAGGAGGACAGAAGCCTGTTACACAACCATCAGAAGGATTAATTCCTTTGCCTCCTACAGCAGGGGACCACGCTCAGGCATGCTGGGCTTTTAGGATGGTTCAGCAAGCGATATTCATTGAAGGACTTTACGTAGGGAGTAACTATACATAGATCTGGAACCGGAGAAAAAAACCCACAGTTGTTCTACCAATATTTTTTTGTTGGTTTTGGAAGCATGTATTTGGTCTGGATGTAGTCAAATAGATAAACAAGTGATAGCACAGGCCTACTTTTATTGCTCCAATGTACGATCTGTTGCTTAATTAGAGTCAATAGAAGAGGCTGAGCAGCTCAGGTTGGTAGGTTTACTTTCTGGCAGTTGCTGTTTCTCTCTGTTGATTATAGATATAGCTTTGAGTGACTAGGCTGCCAGCTTCTATTTTTCAGATACCTTCTATTTTTCAGAATTATATGGAAACAATTTTGAACCTTAGCTATATTATCACATATTTTTACACTAAATTTATTAAAGACAAGCTCTGCTTTCATTCATATTACCTGAATGAATGTGCTGTTTTTTCTGTCAAAAGTATTCAGAACTGGAACTATGATGATTAATTTAATATTTATATATTATTGACCACAAGTATCACCAGTATTACAGGGCCATGTTAATCATAATCCTTTTCTATGTAATTAGCTCAACTTCAGTGAAGTCAGTGGACACATGCCAATGTGTCCTTTATTGACTACTTTCTGCATTACTCTGACAAAGCTCCATAATGTAGACTTTCTTATAAAGCTTTATTCTAAATCTCTGACTTTCAGTAAAAATGTGAAAACATTCAGTAAAATACAAGGAAAGTAATTGCTGGGAAAAGAAAGAAAAAGGAAAATGAGAATGAATAATTAGGTAATCGCTATTTGCAACTCTAAGCTTTTCTGAAGTATTGATCCTCATGATTTAGGCAAAAAAAAGCGCATTTTCATCTTATCGTGTTTAGAAAACGCATGATCTCACAAGACTCAAAAACCTTCAAAGGTACTGAATGTGGGCAATAGCATTACCGTGGGTAATAATATTCTTACCAATTTGTGTTTTTGATCCAAGTAGAAATGTATCTTCTTAGGAAAGGTATATTAGCATTCATTTTTAAGGAAAGATATATTAGTATTCATTTTTAATGTCATGTGTAGCTTTTAGACCATGGACTCTTCAGTATTTATTTCTCCAAATCAGAATCAGTACGACCTTTCATGTTTACTTCTGCAGTTCATTTCTTCAGGAAAATCAGTTTACCTGATGGATACCTTTTGTGCTGTGAGACAGCTACATGCCTTTCTAGAGATCGGTTCTTCTTTGTGAAAACAGAATTAGGCTGTCAGTATGCAGTTGTTTAAAATAAGCTCCACACCTCACCGATGTGATAGGTAAGATCATGTGACGTAGTTTACAGATCTACACAGGATTTTAGAAGGAATTCATAAGGATTCCTATGGGGCTTGACCTTGCTGACAGTGTTATTGACATAACTCATTTTCTTCTCTGTTGCACAGTGGAAATCTAAAATGCAGCCTTATTAAATAGCCACACTGAGTTGTAGGAGTTGTACAACTTCTTTCAACTGTCTTAAAAATTTTAATATTATTTATTAACAAACACATTTTCCTATTAGAGGAACTTTCTGTGGACAGAAATTAGCCAGCTAATTGATGCATCATATGTGATTAAGAAATCTTTAAAACTGAAGATTCTGGAATAAATTTCCTACTTTTTCTTGGTGAGGAGGGTGAAAAGGAAAACTAAATATGGATGTAATTCTGTTTTTCATTAAGGTGCTTCTGCTGTGACAATGGATATAGCATTAAGAAAATGTCTGTAGAAACTGAAACTAAAAACTACAGTGTTGAGAAGGTGATGCTGTTTTGCACTGTGACTTATTTTATACTTCATATTTTCTCAGTAAATTTAGTGCAAAGCCTAAAAAACAAATGGGCTGCCAATCAATTACACTGCTTGTGTTTTTCTGTTCTTGTGGGTGCTTCTGAAGAATTGCTAACAATATTGTGAACATTATTTTCCAGCAGACTGCACTTCTTTAATTGACCACTATTTTTCTGACTTTTTTCTTTTATACCAGAAAAGAACTATGGTCCCACATGAAAAATAATAATACTTAAAAAAAAAATCAGATTATATTGGCTTTGTGTATTGAATGTGTTCCCAGAGATATGTCTCAGAATCTATCTTGTTTTGCTGTGATAGTTTATAATTAAACTTTATGTTCCCTGAAGGCCCCTTGTTTTGGCTTTCTAAGAGTGAAAATGCAATGTGATAGATGTGTCTTTGTTTTTTTTCACCTCAGATGAATGGAACAAATGTCCAGAGTTGCCTAAATTACTGCCAACATGTAATCTTTAAATGTAAAAAAACCCCAACAAAACAGCTGTTTATTTGAAGGAATTCTGCCAGCATTTGGAAGCAACATAAATGCAAGAACAAATGGTTATTTAATAATTTTAAAGCACTAGTATTTATTGGCCTGTTGTTTGTGCTAAATTGAGCTGTTGTCATGACGTTAGTCTTCTTAATACAACACACAAATATGCAGCTAATATCCTGAGGATTTTTAAGCAAGATGTTGCCTTGTCAGATGTCTTTCAGACGCGACTTTGTTGTGACAGTTGTGTTAGATTGTGTTTTGTTTGGGTAGTGTTCCTATGGTCAGTTCACACAGGGTAAAAGGATCAGCCCTTTAAGACTTCCAACTCTGTTAAACCTATTTTACCAGGCCTGAAGTGTTCCCCTCCTTTTTCAGGTGCTTCCCAGCTGTGGCACTGATCAAAGTCTAACCTAGCAGGGCTGAACATGGCTGCCAGACAGATAAATCAAGGTCCACAGTTTGGCTGGTTGTGTCGAATGGTATTTGTGAGGACATGTTAGCTCAGTACCTCACTAATGGAAGAGTTCTCATCCCTAGCTGTTGCTGATAGCATGTTGCTGTCAGAAAGACAACTTTGCCTCTGAAAGTTCTGCTTTTGTTTTGAATGCTCCAATTGGTGAAATTAATTCTTGAGGGTTTTACAAGCAGTATCTTTCCTGGAAGCACATGTTGGACAAAGCTGAGCTCAAAGATACACACAGGGCTGGGGTTAGTTTGACACACAGGAAAAGGAGAGGAGGTGGTGCAGGGTTGTCTCTCCTCCAACTTGTATATCAGACTGGGCTACATCCCAGTGAATGTGCCATTCAGTTCATTCTTTGCACCAACTGACTGTGAAAAATTAGAGCAGGCTTTTGAGATTGACCAAGCTCCTTCAGTTGTTGTTTCATTTCTCTGTCTGTCCTTGGGTACACCAGGGAGTCATAGCTTACTATTGTAGCAACAACTTTCTAAATAAACATACATTTAGAATTAGGTACTTCACATGATCATAGTTTTTGGATGTCCTGTGACTGGGTTTGGTAGTTTCTTTGGATAAGACAATCTGGCATCTGCTGGTACGCCTCTTCCCATTCAACTTTTGCTATTTGGTAGGGAGCAATTTCTGTTTCACTTAGGTGTTCTAACATTTTTGGGAGGAATACTAGCAAGAGGCAGTAATGCCTCCCATACCAATCACCATGGTGTGCCAGGTGTAGGCTTGTGGCAGTCCAGCTTGACATCCAAGTACTGATGTAGTGGTGATTTGGGGCAGCACTTACCAGAAGAGGTGCTAGCTTCCACTTTGCTCAGGAGGTCTTGTACTTTCTTGCTCTTATGTACCCTTCATCTCCCCGTGTACTCTTCCACTCTACAACATCTCCAGCCTCCTTCAGACTGGGGCTCGCCCATTGCAGTGGCACATCACTGCTTTACAGGAAGCTTTGCCCAGGTCCCTGTCCTCACTGGCTTCCTTGCATCACCAAGGTTGTCCATGCAGATGACAGCATTGTTTCCCAGCCTAGTTTCTGAGGTTTCTGTCTGTTCCTCCAGCCCCCAGAGTTAAGCAATTGCTGATGCGTATTGTGATGAACTCTGCATGACCAGTTGGAGGGATTTCTTGACTGTGGTACGGCACCAGAGCCTGCCTCCAATTAGCTCAGGAGCACAATTCCAAACACATGTATTTGGTTCAGCAAAAGCTATTTGTTTGTTGGGTGATGATGTTTTTCTAAGCTTATGCTTTATTCATAGCGTGAGTGACATTACTGCAAGAGGTGGTGATGTGTTTCTAGGTCTTAGTGTTTTTTATCTGGTTTTGGAAATGCACATCAAACAGCTATGGCAATGCACATTAGATAGCTTCAGCATGAGTAAAACTGCAGTAATAACCAGGGATGTGGGAATGAAATTAAACAAATATAGTCACTAGGTTTTAAAAATCTGTTACTGTTAGGTAATATTGCTAACAGCATTACTGTGATGAAACAAATAATTTTGATTCAAGGATGGAGTAGAACTAATTTGTGATTATCATTGTATAACTCCTGGGATTTAAACACACACCTTTTAAAAATGAAATGTAGAAATATGACTGTTTAAACAATTCATTTTAATATCACTAGGTACATCATTACCTCATCTACAGAACAGATTCATATTTGTTTTGATCCTGTTTGATTGCAAATGGACAGCAACCAGCTTTCAGTACTGTCTCTTCATAATATTTCTTTTTTCAATATTCCCATGCCTTGGACAAAATTGCTTTCAGTGAGGATGTTCAGTGGCCCAAATGACAGTATTTGAATTCTGCATTTGTTAGATCTCTCTCCCTGATTCTTCTTTTGGCCTGTTTTCAGATTAATAATGTGAGAGTAGATAAATTTCAGGAGAAAAAAAAAGAATAAAAAGGACATATATTTCAGCATGTTACCCCAATAATAGTATTATATAGTATCAGAAGAATAAAACTATGTGTTCCTCTAGTGCCCTAAGAAGAATACCTTTTTAAACCCCTTGCCTCTCAGAGATTTATATTCCTGTGGGAATGTAAGCAATACCAAGGGCAGCAGCTTTTGAGTGCAGCTGTAGTTATCATTAAAAGAGATAAGTATTTGAAGGAATTTTGATACTTCAGCCATGCTTGCATGAAGCACAGAGCTATGCCAACAAAAATACAGATGACCATCAATTTGTACTTTCTGCTTCATTTAATAAAAAGCCTCAACACTCTGAAATGTATTTGGTTTTTAATATTTAAGAAATAAAATTGTAATAAGCTGAAAACTCATCCTCAGGTGCTATGAATCACAATAATTCCCTGTGGAACAAGGCAAACATATATATATCTTGTATGCCTTTATCTGAGTATGCACAAGTTAGTTTTCTGTCAATCTTTTGTCATTTATATACTTAGACTATTATGGATGTAGCAACTTCAAAAATCGCTTTAAAATGGCTTTTACACTGGCAGCCAGAAGTTGGATCACATACAGAAAAAATGGCCATTCCTGAGTTTCTAGAGTTCACGTATTCCAAGGCAATACATTGTATATTCTCTGTTTGTATTAACTTTCCTTATGCAGTAATTCAAAATTACAGAAAAATAAGATCTTGATCTAAAGTCTAAAAGCCTAGAAAATGAATGTCTAATCTGAAGTACTGCCTTCAGCTTTCACAGATTTCACTGAGAAGTGAAGAGTCATCACACTGAAGAAGGTGCTCAATAGCCTCTGCAAAATATTGAGCAGGACCAAAGCAATGCAGTCTGTGTCATGAGTACATGATGAAATATTAAAACATAGCCGAAAGAAAGCTATTCAGTGTAGCTCTTGATTAATCTGATAGATTTTCTTTTATTTAAGCTGTGGTTTTGCTAAATACAGTCTCAGAACTTTGACAACAGGCACTGGTATAAAAGTGGTGGGAAGTGAAGCTTTAGGAATATTGTTTCTCCTTTTGCATTCTCCCAGAGTAAAACTTGGAGACTCTCAGAAGTCATTTGTCAGCATTTACTATTACTATACAGCCTGTCTACATTATTAATTTCTTTTTTATTTTGAATTCTATTCAAGCAATTTGCCATATTAATAAAACCTCTTTCCAGCCATTATTCATCTAAGAAACAATACTACCTAACTGCATTGCGTTTTTCCTATTGTGAAATCTTGTCTTTAAGAAATAATAAATAAATTACTTTTTCTCTTTCTGAAGGCAGAGCAGATTCAGACGTAGTACCTGCTAAACTTGGAGAGACTTCAGACATAAGTTCTGGTTTTTATGAGTCTTTAGTGCTTTGTGGACCCAGATTCAGGCATTCTAACTTTGAACATACTGCATGTTTTAGCTATTTAATATTTGGGAATCAAAAGTCATATTAGCATGGAGCAAAATACAGAAATGCAGTCTATAAGCCCATGAAAGAATGTTATTGCATTACAGCTGCTTAACAAGTTACTGTAGATCAGCTGAAGTACTGTAATTCTCTGTCCGTGCACTTGAGCTTGCCCAGAGTGAGGTAAACATTCATGTGCTCCAGGGATTACTCATTAAATGAAGCATTAAATTTTAAGTACTGAGAAATCTCTGCTGTCCTTCCATTATTTTCTAATTTAAAGATACATTTACTGTGCGTAAGAGTAATTTTAATTATGTGGTTTGCTGTGTGTATGCCTTGGATATTTTTCAATTACCCATGCAGACTGTAGACAAACACATACATGCGTATGCACACAACATTTTCCCTGCTATAATTAGGTATTTCTGGCACTTTGCAGTAACAGGATCAAAGCCAAATTGTAGCTTCCTTTGGAAAATCTTAAAAGTAGGTGTAATTGGAAAAGGGGGTGTAACCTTTCTGATTTAAAACTTAATAAGAATTTTTTTTATTTTTTTTTCCAGAAAGTGTAATGTTTTCTGTCAATGTTTTAATATTAATTTTTGATTTAAAAAGTTGTGGAAATTTTGAATATGTGTAGTGTTTTGAAACAGCTCAGAAACTCACTAAGCAGTGGCAGAAATGTCATTTTAATATCATGATACACTGCAGATGCTGATGTAACTTGAAAGATGACTTTTAATAGATGTAATGAACTGAATAATTTTTAATTCTAAATAAGTAAATATAGCTAATTTGGTCCTTTTGAATAAATATAGTTTATAATACTAACTTGAAAACTTTGTTGTTGTAAAATGAAATGAACTCTTTTCTATAATGCTCACTGTAGTATTTCTATGAGATGTAACCCCTTATAATTCACTGTGTCAGGTATTGCTAAAGAAGCTGTATTCTGACAATCCCTTATGTTACTGACTAAGCATGTATGAAGTATGGAGTCATGTATGAAGTATGTAGTATATAAAATATATAAAGTTGTGGTTTTAGTATTTATATACATCTAGTGATCCAGTAGGATATGACAAACTCAAATGAAGAATCCTTTTCATGAGCTGTAAATTTCAATTTCTGACCTACTGACTTCATGAGAGAAAAAATTCTCCAGTGGGAGTAAGATGTTCATCATGTCTTAACATAAAATCCAGGAGACAAGGAAGCGCCTGACTGGAATAAACAAGTAGCTCATCTAGTCTGCCATTCTGGCACCAAGAGTGGGGAAGACCAGATGTTGCAATGGAAGGCATAAATCTTTGCAATTTTACTATTCTAAATTGTGCAAGATGCTGTTTCTTACAGTATTCTCACCTTGAAACATGAAGATTAATAGAGCTTTTAAGTATTTCCACATAATCAGTTTATAGCATAGATCTTAAAATACATTTCTTAAATTATTGATCCTAATAGTTTTGAGAACAGAAGATTTTAAAGATACATTATCAACTTAAGCAGAAATAAACCCCTTTCTCACCCCTTCCCTCTTCCTCCCTTCCTTTTATATAGTACTGGATGTTGGAAAACCTGGCCATTTCGTACAGTAAAACTGAATTTTGCTGCAGTGTGAGAGAGCCAGAGGGCCTTGCCAGGGAAAGAGGGGACAGAGCTACCTCACTGCTAGGTACTGGGATGCTTTTTCCATCCTGCGCCTGAAGATATTCACCAGGAAGGGTGAGTGAAGTTGTGCTTCTGCTGCTGGTGTTGAGCCACTGTTGGCTGTAAAACCTGGAAGGTTTCTCTTTGACTGATCTAAGCTGTGGTTTTGCCCCACCCATGGATTTGCCAACCTTGGAAAAATCTTTGGTTGAATATTGAAACTGTTCCTGGGTTTAGGAAAAAAATAAACCAAAGATTTAGTTATGGTCACATCTCATCTTGCGCAGTGACCATAGCAAGATATTTTTCTTCAGCAGCAAACACTCATTGGAGCTGGCCACGGCTATCATTTTTTCCTGACCAATTTTCTCTTTAATTTCCCAGGCACTCTGTAAAAATACGTACAAAGTAAAATAATGAAGTAGCATAAGTGATGCGTCTAATGTTAAAGCAGCTGAATGATCATTACAACTAAATCAGAATCTACTTTTATTGCCCAGTGGGATCTACTTTCTGCTAAGATTATGAAGGTTGTGGTATATGAGGGGAAATTCATATGTTGTCACATGCATTGTTGGTATTGAAAATGGCTTTTCACACATTGGGTAGCAGACGTACAAAATTGTTTGCCAGATGGTGTTGCAGATGCAAGAATTTTACAAGGGCTCAGAGAGAGGCTGGACAAGTACTTGAAAGTGATATCTACTTGGGGGTTACAAAAGAGACAGGCTGCAATAGGCTCAGGAAATCTCCTGAGCTGAAAATAGATAGAAGGGGGAGCGCTAAGGGTGGGGAAATACCATATGTAAATGTTCTATTCTTATTCTTCCTTACACTCAGTGTTAAAAACAGACTACTAGGCTGGATTAGCCATCATTCTTGCCACTGCAAACCTTTTTATATTCTTGTTTAAGCAAAGAGTTGTTGTGTAAGAGAGTTTATCTGGAACAGGAAATGAATGTTGAAGGTGGAGAAAACCCAGAACTGCTTAAATGTAGAAAATCAGTAATGTGTTTGGTGATACGTATTGCTAAGGAAAGCAAATTGAGAGACAATTTCAATGTTGAAAGAAGCTCAGACGTGGTTACTTACTCAGTTGCTGACTGCATAGGTTTGCAGACTTGCTTTTTTAGCTTTTCCATTTCATCTTTTATTACTGAGGAATAGATTTGCATTGTTTTCTTGGTAATTTATCCTGGTAATTCTCCAAGTACATGCAGAAGGCATTTGCTGATCTAGCTGCACATCTGCTATGTCCTACATGCTGTTTTCTAAATCTTTAGTCAAACTTAGGTACTGTAACTTGCACTACAGTACATATACACTATTGATAAACATTCAGCTGTAGCAGTTATGTCTGCTGAACATGTTCCTGCTTTTCAGACAGGAGATCATTATGTGGAAAAGTTAAAAGGGGTATGGTCAATTTGTAGTTCATGAGTCTGTTCAGTGACTCAAAATATTGAAATTTGTTGTGAACATAAGGCTTTTATTTTAATCTTTTTTTTTTTTCAATTTGTCTCATCTTTTGTTAGGATTGGCCTCGCATGCTGGATTCTTACATTTTTATTGTTTTGCGTGGTTTAATATTTCTACAAGTGCTTCTGCAAAATCAGAATGTAGTTGAGGTGCCTCTAAAGGAATAAAGATGCCAAGGTTTGAGTGGCCTTTTTGTATTGACTCACTGTGCATGTCCTGACTTCCAGAGCTGTTATAACTTGCAAATGTCACTGGAAACAGCCTACTTTCTTATTACCCATAACATTTAAATTTTTATCTGGCAGAATTGTTGCAAAAATGATTTATTTAAAAGTTATGGTTATGAGTATTATTATTGTTGCTCCAAATATGATAAGTATTAATGATGATGGTGAAAATTATAACTTTCCTTACTTCCAAAATAACCCCACTTAAGAAGAACAAAATTCTGCTGCAGTGTTTTTCTTTGCATATTTTCATGTTTTGGCAGATGGTATCAGCTACATACTTGTATAAGCCATCTGAAATAACTGCTTGCTGATCATTAGAGTGATTACAACCCACGAGTCTTATCTATATCACTCATCTGTATCTAATAGATACTCTGGAACCTGTCAAGAAAAAATGCTGCAAGAGGTATTTTTCCAGAAGGTCCTTCTGAAAGAAAAACTGCTTTATGCCTCCTCCCAGTTATTAATGGTGTGAGATGATAGCAGTTTAGCAATAATTTTCTTGGTACAAGTTATTAGTCATCTTTGTTCTTTTTAGATCCTGCTTTCAGTGGGCTTTGTTTTGTCATTAATGGCACTTCTGTCACCATATGTCTTAGTTAATCACAGATCTCCAGAATAACAAAACTCACAGTGTGCATGCATATGTCTAGGTTTTTCCTCGGTTCCAAAGTAATGAGACTATTCTGAGTGTCCTAGAAAGGGAGTTGTGAGACTTTATCTTTCATTGCACATTACTAGGAAAGAATTGGCAATGAAGTCTTTCTGTGCCTCAGGAGGGGCACAAAGCATCTCTAGTGGGACTAAGGGTCTAGACAGCTGATCTCATTGAATGTGGAAGATGGTCACCACAACAGAGGAAAGGTTTGATAGTTTGTCATTTCATGACCCTGGGGTCTAAGAGACTTCCATTCCCTCAGACAAATGCTGATCTCCATTAATGTGAATGGTTGAACTTCAGTTGACATCAGTCAGTCCTGGGTCTTAGTGCAAATACATTATTCCCTGTGCCATTAATGAAAGTCACATACCCCAGCTGAGCAGACAAGGGAAGCGGAGTTTCCACTAGTTGTTTTCCTTTTGCAATACTCTGTGAAGATGGTCAGTAGATTTATTCCTCCATAACTGTGTTCCATGCTTCAGTATCTTTAAGATAATTTATAAAGTCCATCTTTACACTTCTGCGTGTTATTTAAAATTGATATGCTGTGTCAGGTAACCTGTTCGACTGGGTAGAAAGACGAATGTCATTTTTAAGACAGTGACATTGATAACTCTTAATTAATATAATCTGATTCTGCTCCTTGTTCACTTCAAGTCCACCTAGGATGGTTACTGAATACACTTAGAATCAGCTTCCCTTGCTGTGAAATTGGAATAATAGGAATACGTTTCATTTGCAAAGACTCAATAAGTTATGTACTAGTTACTATGTATTTAAATTGAGTGTACAAAAGGTATTATATACGTTTTAAAAACTACATCTTATTAGCGGTTTATTCCTCTCAAGGCACAGGAATTTCAGTTTTGCATTGCAGACTTAAATAAAAAAATCAAAAAATCGAGGGTTAATTTGTCTAACAGGTTATCACCCATCTCCTCATTTTGGAGGTGGTTACCATTTAGTTTGCTGAAGGACCCATGTACCTTTTGAGCATCCAATAGCTAGTTTTCCTGATGACTTATTTCTAGTAGTTCTAGTTTTCTGGTTCCTGGTGAAGAGATTGCCCTTCACAGGGTCTGCCTATGTAAGGCTTTAGCATGATATGTGCTCGTTTAGTTAGTTGTTATATTTGCAAGCTCCAGCTGCAGCCATCACTCTCTGAATCTGTCATTAAAGGATTTTGTTTTAAATTCTGCCTGGCTTTGCTTTCAGATGTCTCTGAATTCCTCCCTGTGTTGAGTCACAGCTGTGAAAAGAGAAACCTACCTCTATTTCAAGGGGTCAGTGGTTTAAAAGCACTAAAGCCTGGTGGGGAATAGCTTAAGAAAGATAGTTAATCATAATGATCCCAAGGGGTTTCATAACTTACATAGGGCTCATCTAACATAAAGAGACCTGGATATCTTTTAGCCCTGGTTTCTTTGAGAGGTGCCTGTTTTACCAGGGAGTGTTATCCTCTATAGAACAAGCACCTGTGGTAGATGTTTGCCACCTGCTCAGCCGTGGTTATGGAAGCACAAAATAATCTCCAACACATCTCTTTTCTAGCTAAGTCAGTGCAGATGTCATATCCTTTCTAGTTTCTAGCCTTCTGAAGCATTTACAGTGGCTTCACCTTCTTGATCCAATTGGGAAATGATAGGCTGTCCAGAAGGACTAACAAAATTTTGACAGAGAAGAGAGGTTAGGCTGGGACACACAGCTGATATTTTGTCTTCTGGGTAAGCAGAACTCATTGTCTTGGTTTGGGTGTCAGCCGTCCATCCAGTGGTATTTCTCATCTAGCTTCCTCTTCAAGCTCCAGTGGGGGAATCCTGGAAGAAATCCCTTTCTTGTCTCGTCAGTGCAGACAAAAGTATTGTTTCAAATACAGTGTCAACAATTTTGACTCTTGGTTCTGTGTTTAGTTCTCACAGGATGGGTAAACCAGGACTGTGTGGGTAAATGGTATCCTTCAGCTGTGAGATACTGGATTAAGTTATATAGCTAATGAAGTGTCTATACCTATTCTGTGTGTACTTCACTTGTCCTATGCACATATTGCTATTCTTGATACAGTTTTTTATGACCTGCTTGAGAATCAATTTCTGCTACTTTCAGACAGTTTTTAAAATGGAAAGCATTCCTGATTTCAGTTGGATTTCAATAGTAAGTGAGTTGATTTGTGTCTGTTGCTTCACAACCTCATCAGAAGTCCTTCGAAAGATAAGAGTCATCATTAGAGAGTAGAAAAAGCCATTTGATGGCTGTCAGAGCCAGAAGTTGATCAGTGGAGAGGTTTTGGATAATGCTGAAGGCCTTCAATGTGTGATCCAGTTCAGTTATTCCTTTGTCCATTAGCTTTTAAAAAAATTAATAGAAAAATTCAGTTTGGAAGGAACATGAGGAAGTCATATGGTCCCATTTGCAGCTCAAAGGCTTGGTACTTTCAGCTTTGGATCAGATTGCTCGAAGCCATGTCCAGTTAAATTTCAAATGTCTGCAAAGATGGAGAATCCACAACTTCTCTGAACCCCTGTTCCAATGTTGAATGTCCCTGTAGGGAATGAAGCCTCTTAATTCCATCAAGATCAAGACTGCCTCATATTTTTAGGAGCAAGTGTCTACTGACAAAAGGTAATTAGCGATGGTGTTTTACATCCTACCTTCTTTGTATGAATCTCCTGGTTATTGCAACTCCGCAGTGACTAACTGGTTAACTGCCTGAAAAGCTTTGCTATTTTTCAGCATAGTATTTATTTATCTGTGCACTCTCTGTCCTCACTCTGTCCTCACGAGACAAAGGAAAGTTACTGTGGTTTTGAACCGAAGTGGAAATGGTTCTGCGTTGAATGGAGGTGGCAGTGCCTGAATTCTTGTTTTCTTTTTCAGTATGGTTGTTTCAGATTCCAGGAACTGTTTTGCTAACGCCATTCACAAAGCAGCTTAAAAATAGACCAACAAAACAAGTCCGTTGCACCAAATACAATTTGATTTCTGCTGCAACACAAGCAGAAATTTCTCTAAGGGTCTGATAGCAGCATGTTCTAACACTTGAAAGTGGCAAAGGAGGTGATCAGTGAACACAGGATTGTTAAATCTTTGATAACCTTCTGTTTGAACTCACACTGGCTGCACATAACTCCTTATGCAGCTCTCTGAAGTTCTTGTTTATGGAAAATGAAACTGTGATTGCTTGTAATTTTCTGCAGTTTTCCAAGAGGTAAAATCAAGACTAAAATGCTGTGAGAAGTGTATGTGGGTCATGGATCTCACCACAGGAATCACAGCCAGCAATCTATAGTCCCTGGTGAGAAGTCGCTGGCTGGGTAACTAAGTCACTGCTTGGACATCAAGGGGATGTGGGTACTGGTCCTAACTGCTGGTGTGACCTTACGCAAGTGATGTCAGCTCCTATGGTAACATTACAAAAAATCAATTAACCCATAATGACAAGGATAGAGGGTAAAGAATAGAGCCATTAAAGCTTTTAAACTGCTTGGGTGCTGTGGTGATCAGTACCTGAGGGAAATCTGTCAAGAGGAATAGATCCACATTAAGTTAGTGACTTGTGTAAGCCTATAAATGGGATGTGTTACATTGGCTCTGCTGATGCCCTGTCACACATCTTCCAAATGCAAATTAAATCAAACCTTAAAAAAAAAAAAAAACAAACTAGGAAGAAAGCAAAGGCATGCAGCCTAACAATTTAATAACTGGCTTAATGTGCCAACACAGGTCATTGCACTACAGTGTACACATTCATGTGTGTATCATTTTACATATTGGCTGCAGAAAATGTTGATCCAAAATTAGTTGGACAATGGATATAAAAAGCCCTTATAAAACCCCTCCTCCAATAGAGATGAAGTGTAGAGTATGAATTATTAAATATAAATTTGTTGGAAGTGTAAATTAAAATCCTTCGGCTTGTTTCTCCCTATACTGTAGTTTATATATTAAAGCCCTGCAAACACTGCTGTGCAGAGCTTGCTGGCAGTGCATCAAATAATGAGGCCATACACTGATGAAAGGAATTCTATGAAAATATGCCATTGGATAGAGAGCAAGCATATTTGATCAAAGCTCAGCTGCCATATGAAGAGCATATTTTTTAACCATCACAAAACTGTATTATCCTGAATTCTTTTGAAAACTATCAGGTCAGACTTTTACATAGCTGACAATGAACTAGGTAATACTGGCAGTTAATGAAACATCCTGTCAGGATTAATAGAAAGATTTAATAATAATAATTTTAAGATGCCAGCTATAACTTGCAGTTGTCCTTAATATTCATAACATTCTATTTTTCTCTGAGAGTCTTATAGGCAGCTTTTGCGTAGAGCTTTCTGTGAGTGCTTAGAAGCATTTAAGCAGAATTCCAAACTAGCTGGCAAGACGTTTCTGCTTATATCAGATAAGTCTAGCTACAAGTTTTAGCACAATAACGTATTTGCTGTGAAATGGAATTAAGATTATATACATATATATACATATATTTACATAAATTTGTACATATAAATCTTCATTCCCTTATTTATTTTGATTTTGGAGAGGATTTGTTTTCTTTTTCTGTTCTGATTGTTTGGGTTTTTTTAGTAGGTTCTGCTGGGTTATGATTGTATGGATTGGCTGGGTAGCTGTGAACAGAACCATTTCTGCCTGCACACAGAATTGACTGGCTGGTGGTGCCTCTGATGCATGTATAGCTGAAAAGTGTAATATGTTGTTTTATTGTATGCAATTAATGGAGCCATACAACAGTACGAAGTATCTTAGGTTTGAATTGCTTGGGTCAGGGGTAGAAGAGCCCTACTTATTTGCATGTGTAGATAAATCCTGTGGACAGCTCACTGACTATATGCTTTCAGAGTATGTTATGTTACTTACCTTGCTGCTGCATTATGCCTAGAATTAAGTATGGGCTTGATTTATAGCAAATTTCACTAGAGTGCTACACTGTCATCCCCTTGAGCTGTGGGAAGAGCATATAAAATGCTTTTTTTCAAGCGCATACAAAATGCATGTTAGGGCAATTTTCTTTTCAAGTAACTAACCTGTAAAATAGTATCCCATTGCCACTGGTAACCCCAGAAATACCAGCCAGTCCAACCCTCCAGTAACAGAACTGTCACTGCTAGAGGACTCATGCTCCACCCCTGCAGGTGTTGAAAGGTCTCCTATGAAAAGAGGCACAGAGAACAATTTTTCCATAGCAAACACTGGCAAGTATTCCTGGAGGTGAAAGAGTCTGTAATCCTTCCTTTGATTTGGCCATTGTAGGTATACGTTTCTTCCAGCAGAAGAATGGTAGTTGCAGGGTCAGTGGTTTCGCTGACTTGACAGTGCTGCCTGGGGTTAATACAGGTTCTCACAGGACAAATGCAATATGTTAGTGTTTAAATGTTCAGGCAGGCCTCCCCAAAATGAGCATTTCTTTCTCTGATGGCCATCATGACACTTTTTTGGCTTTTCGGTATTTTCCCAACAGCAGGCCAAGGCTGTTCCAGAGGCAAAGCTTCCTGCATTCATTCTCTCCCTGTCTGCTTTATTCAGAGCTGAGCCAAGCCACCCCAAAGTGCTGCAGGTGGTGACAGACGTTTCAGAGGAAAATTCTCCGTCTCTCTTTGGAAAACTTCAGACATCACGGTGTTCGGCAGGAAGCGGTTTTCATCTAGTCTACCTTCTCATTAATGTCTAGAAATTCTCATCCTCCTGACTATTTCTTTTCTTGGATACCAAAGTTACAAACTCCGTCTTAGAATCACTTTTCATAGCTCAAGAGGTTTTTTTGTGGTTTGCAGGGGAAACATGCTGTACTTAAAATAATGTGACACTGAGGTTTGTCTTAGGGTTCCTTTTGATTCTTACATGTTGCTAAATTGTGCCATACTCTGCTTTCTTCTTTGTCCTGTGTTTAGTTTGTTTTGGGGTGCTCTCATTCTAAATAAAGAGCCTATGGGAGGCTGTTAATACAGTTGTAATGTAGAATAGTTAGGACTGGAAAGGACCTTAAGATCATCCAGTTCCAATCCCTCTGCCACAAGCAGGGGACACATCCCACTAGACCAGGTTGCTCAAGGCCCTGTCCAACCCGGCCTTGAGCACTGCCAAATGTGAAGTCACAGTTCCTTTCACCAACAAAAAAAAAAGAAGGAAAATGTCCATCTGAGATGCATACACATCTAACTTTAGAGTGAAAGGCCTGTAGGTATCCATGTGTGAAAGATTTCGGTTGTCCATCTGTCTGATGGGACATTTTATTAATTTGCCTACCTCCTCTTTGCAATATCATTATCAACTGACAAGTTGCTTTCCATCCCACCCTTTTTCTTGGTCAATAGACATTGTATTTGAGAAACAAGCTATAGAATGTAAAGCTACAGGTCTTTCTTTTTTCTTAAGGAGATACAGTACACAAACAATTAGATGCATTTGTTTTATCATCAGTCTAGGATTTACGCATTGTATGTTCAAAAGGTTCAGTGCCACAGATTAAACTTCTCAGAATCACTGTTGCTAGTGATATATAGCATGTTTGTGTGCACGGCTGTCTATCTGCCACATTCTGAAAGGAGTGCTTCTGCATCTATGGGAAATCTTCGGATGTAGTCCTGACCCCACTGACTCTGACCTGAAAAATATCCTGGTATCTTTTGACGATAAAGTGCTCATTTCCTATTCGTATAATTTTAGGTGTCTGATAGTAAATTTCATGGTCAGATAAGCTTTTCATAGCAATGTGACAGACTCCTCTAGAAAAGTTATCCGTTCTTACCAGTATTCATCTCCAAACACACTATGTACCTTTTAGAAATGCTTCCACCAGTAGATTTCAGAAAAATGAAGAAAACCGTAAAAAATAAACCAAATAAGTGAGTTCATTCTTCTCTCATGTTTCACTTCTGTAGTCACCATTTTTGCTTCTGCTTGAGTTTATCTTAGCTTAATGAACTAAAAATCCAATGTAGTCCTCAAATATATTTTCTTTCCATTGGAGAGCTTTATTATCAGATGGCTATATGCAATAAAACCAAGATTTTTTTTCTGACTCTGTTCCCTGTTTCTTCAGTTGCATCCCCCTTGTTTCTCAGTCCCTTCATTTTTCTTTATTTGATTTGGCTCTTCTCAAGTGGGAATTAGAACAGAAATTTTTCTTGCCCTCAAATTACTGGTGTTGAATGGATAGGGTATTAATCCTGTGAGAAGCTCAGTGAAGGTAAAGCCTGTGAAGCTTTGTAAAAGTCATTATAAGCTGGGCTATGCTTCATATGAGTCTTTACTTTTCATCTGGGTATTTAATAACAGCAAAGTCTGCTTCATGACAAAACCTTATCTAAACCAGATCTACTAAACTCAAAGATTTAATCAAAGCAAACTAAAAAATCACCTACTGTAGGCTTTTTTCTTTTTCTTTTTTCTAGTTTGTACCATTGTCTTTTTATTTAGTAATCTTTGTTGGGAAGTGATGTAATACTGATCTCCCTTTGTAAAAGAGAGAACATGGAAGGGAACATTTACTGCACTATAAACAGCACAAAAGCTACTTAATAAATGGGAGAACAGCGATGAGTAATACTGTTTGCCAGTTCTTGGATAGAGTTAGCTTTAAACTGAGATTTCACAATGAAGAGAAAAGCCTCCTCTGCCAGGCAGTATATCAACAGAACATCTATCTAAGGAGAAAAGGAATGTAGTTTCAGCATGCTCTGGATGAATATCTTTGTTATTTAAGAAGTAATTTAACAATGCCGAGTAAGCCTGGAGGTGTAATTTTTTTTTTGTCTATTTTATTTTATGAGTTATCCATTTGACTCACATACTCTTCTACTTTTCCCCTTTATTAACACAGAATATTGAATATCCAGCTCATGATTATAGTTTTGAAATACACAGTAGACAGCCATAGACATTTTTCTTTTGGAATATGTGTGATATTTATAGGTGAGACATCTAGAGGTAAATACATTGGAAACATATATTTATACATTTGTAGTTAAAGTAATATGCTTTAAATTTGTATGCTCATATCATACATATATTAAGTACATGTATGATATGAGCAGAAGGATAATGTACCCTTCAATAAATTAGAATTGTAGATGGGGTCCTTTCTGTTTCTTTTTGCAGCTAATTAGTTTTAAGTCTTTTAAAGCAGTATGTTTGTCTAACAGGCCACTTGTGCTACTTGGCTGATGTCTGCAAGGGACATTTTTTACTCTCTTCTTACTTCATGGAAAAATAAAATAAACCCCAAGATCTCAGACACAGGTAGATGAGAAGAAAGAAAAATTCCAGCATCAGACACAGTAGTTTACATGTTTAGACTAAATGGGCTAGGTAACTTCTTCAGCCTGCTTATCAGTCCATTGTGACTATCAGAAATTTTTCTGTTCTATTCTAGATTTTTAAATCATCATGAGCCAACTCAAAGTTGCTCTGGATTTTCAGTAGTTGCAATTTGTAACTGTGTATAACTGTGCGGTGTCATTTGGTTGATCACTTTTCCTCTATTTGCTGCAGGGTGTTTTTGTTGTCCTCTTTATTGGAGTGCAAAATTCCTAATAGCCTCAGAGAGCTAGTGCTGGAGACAGGTTTTAAATTATACTCCAATTCCATATAGGGTTTTTGTTGTGGAATTACATTGAGAGTTACACGAACTACTGTTAAAAAATTGTGTTTGCAGATGGGTTGCTGTCCTTCCAGCTCTGGACTTCATGACGCCAGGAGAAGTCAGAAGCCTACACAGTACTTGTGAATGAGGGATTTAGATAGGGTTGAGCTGAAGGATCTGAAAAAACTCCCATAAGCACAGAGCTCCCTACTGTCTGTGGTTTGAGAAGGCTGAAGAGCTCTGTTTATTGCAACAAAGGGCCTGGAATAAATTATGTTTAGTAAATTGGCTCCAGGTTTGCCTGTTTCAGACAGTAGCTATGGAACAATCTGTTTTATAGGCTTCACTAAATCTGACCAATTGCAGGAAGGTGACTCCTCCTTTCAGGGACGTGATATCATATATGTGCTGTACATCCAGCCGCCTCTCTCTGGCAAGGTGGCAGATCTACACTTTTCCTTCTGGCCGGTTTAACCTATAGTCCATTGTGAATTTATAAGCCCCACAAGGAGGTCCTAGCAGGATGGAGCCAGGCTTCTCAAAACCCCCCTTCAGCATCGTGCCTTTCACCCCCATGAGGGGCAAATAAAAGCTCCTTTTTTTCCACTGGGAACACTTGTATTTCAGTGAGGTGTACGCATAGCTTCCTGTCCCAACCAGTCTCACAGGTGATAATTAACACAGTGCAGATATTTCCTAGCTGAAGCCAAGGTGGGAAAGCAGTTTTAGCTTCATTGGTTTACTTTTCAAGCTCTTTTTCCTCATTTATTTTGGGTCTGTTCACGATGAGGAAGTTTTAGAGCATGTTGGTGCTTAGTGGAAGTATCGAAGTTCTAAAGGAAACAATAATTTTTCCTCCCCTGACAAAGCTCTTCTTACTTTTGAGGGGAGGAAAGAACGGAGGAGTTAGATTTGCTTTTAGGCTTTATATTTTACTTCTGTTCATGGTTCTGATTACTTCTGAGCAGTGTAACGATGGCTGTTTTCAGCAAAGGACACTGATGGACGTTGCATATGTTACAGAGAGGAAGGATATTTCCTGAAGATTAATGGCCAGTTAGTTGATCTGAAGTTCATTAACCTGAGCTAGTCATTAGGCTGCTGGAAGGACTTTGTGTGGAAGCTGGAATTGTATTAGAAGATCATCGTAAACTAAATAAGTATGTGTCAATCTGGCCGGATTGCAATGAATCTAGGACAAGATGGGTTGGCTCAAGCTCACAGAGCAGCTGTCTCCAGTGTAAACTAACTGCCTTGTGTCAGAAATTAAAGTAAATGGTTTTTCACAGACATGATTCAAATAAAAGAGTGAAGTTAAAAACTAAAAAGAAACCACCACAAGCAAACAAACAAAAACAACCCAAAAGGCAACAAAAGCGGGGGTTGGGTGGGGGGGGAGAAGAAGAAAGGTTTCCAGAAACAAAAAACAAAAAGAAGCCTACATGAAAAAATGAGGTGGTGAGGTATGGCCAAAGAGGCAAGTTTGGTGCTCATCCTCAGTTAATTAAGCAAATGACACTGTGTTCAAGCAACTGTTTTTTTCTGTAGGTGGAAAATTTAGTCCTGTTTCTTCACTGTGCTTTGCCTCGAGAAAATAAGCTGCAAATCCTCTGGTGAGTTCCCTATTAACTGAGACCCAGACCCTTAAGCTATGACTTCTCAACATACTTTCAGTGAGTGACTCCCTCTTAATTGCTGATTTTGAATTATGGTTTGTCTCTATCATCCCGCTGAAGATGAAGAGGGCTGGTGCCCCTTGTCTTAATATAGGCCTCCTTCTTCACTTCCTTTCTTTTCCCCTTCTTCCCTCCCAAATAAATCTCATTAAGGTGATAAAATCCTGTCATAGTCCAGGCAGTATGAGGCCTTCGTAGTCCAAACACAAATAGATGTACTGACATGGAAGAAGTGAGGGCATTCCCTCAAGTTCTTATACTCTAATAAAGGGAAAGATGAACCAGAGGCATTTCATGTTTGTTTTGTTTTCTTTCCAAGTCATCTCATGAATATATAGTGACACTTGTCCAAAAGTAGCTCATTTGGAAGCTAAATGTGAGCTTTGAGGAAGGGATTGAGAAGACAGAAGCTCAGTGTTCTGCAACAGGAATGATGCTTTGGGGGTTTTACAAATTGTTTCCTTCTCTCTCTTTCCCCGTCATGCCTTTCCTGCACACTCCCTTGTCTCTTGCTATTGACAGAAGGTCTGGAGGCTCAGAGAGTTCCAGCTTCCTCTGAGAGAGGTTTCCTCTGGCAGAGAGAACTGTAGGGGTCTTCTTTCCAGTCCCTTCATGCCAGGAAGGATGTACAGTGTGCATCATGAGGTGCTAAATTGATTCTGGATGCCTCTGCAGCTCACAGAGGTGCTTTGGCAGCAGTACTGCAGTAAGCATAGTGCCAGACTGCTGGAGAGGCTCAGGGGCTGTGCTCTGTGATGTGTCTCTCCTGGGCTCACAAGGAGCCTTTCCCTTGATGTCTGTGCAAGTGCTGGCTTATGTGGGCACTAGGATAACTCTTTTAATCAGGCTGTTTCAGTACCTTTCAGAAAAGAATTTTCATGGCAAGTCGTGAGCCATTAATCTCGCCACTAACCATAACATTTCCTTATTCCCTGATTTACAGCGTTACTCAAACACTGACATTCGTCATTTCACTGTCTCCCTTGACCTCTGGTATCATACACTTGCAGGGGGGATGATCTAGTGTCACAGATATTTTCATACCCTGATCTCTGTGATTTACTAACTATGGAATTCTGCCTTCAGAACTCAGGATGCCATTTGAAATAATTTTAATATGCAAAAGTGGAGTTATTGGGCAAAAGGGGTCTCTTACAACTGGGTACAAACAGGACACCAGGCTTGCTGTTGCTGCTTTTTGTTTAACTGCTGTGATGGCTGTGTGAACTTGAGGAAGTAGGTTCACTGCATTTTTATGATTCTGTTTTTGCATAGGGAATATAAGGACAGCGATAATTACTTTCATTTGTAAAACATTTTAGGACTTATAGAATATGAATGACTGTTAGTAAGTGGAAAGTGTTGCAAAGCTGGCTTAGTTGCACACTGTGTTAGCGAAGTCCCATATCAGCCTATCAATCCCAGCGTAAGCCACTCATTAAAGTTTATGGGACATTTTGGTGGGTGCATTGAGGCAGTTATTCTTCTGGAAATATCATACTGAAAGTGCATCTAAATCCATCAGCTGCATTGACTTTTTCCTGTATTAAAACTAAACACAACTTCTTGCTCTATCCAATTCTGTTAGTTTTTTTTTATGAAAGTTTATGATGGGAATGTACTCACTGTTAGCAGAGCTTGTACACCCGTGATATCTGAGATATTACAATTTATTCTAGTCATAGCATAAACATACAATAGCTGTTGTACTGAGATAAAGACGGAGTTATAAAACATTAGATATCCAATGAAGTAGCATGAACTAACAAGTTTCATGGTCACTTTTTAATGGCAAATGTTCTTTTTATGGGTAGTGAATTAATTTAATTTCTGCTTAAACTTCAGCTATGCTAGACATTGGTGTTTGAGAGGTTTACATGTTTTTCTAACCTCAAATTGTGTAAGTTTAGTTTTAAAGATATTTACAACATTTTGATTTATACTAGGGGAAATTAGTTTTCTAGCAAATATATTAAATGAGCTACTCTTTAAAGATTGGTCTGGCTTGTTTTCAGAATTATTATTTATATAACAATGAAAAAAATCTACAGTTGTTTTCTTTTTTCTTCCAGATCGCATTTGGATTGTTTGAAAAGTGGGGAGATATTTCACCATAGCACAAAAGAAGATACAGAAGAAGAGACCAGAATGAGAGCTTCCCAAATACCACATGCCTGCAGCCTGCTATCTTTAGTGATGCTGTTCCTTCCAGTCACTGGAACATCAAAACAAAATATCCCAAGACTCAAGCTTTCCTATAAAGGTAAACTTTTAGGTATTTTCTCTGATTCCACCACTTTTGTTTTGATGGGATATTGCCAGAAGTTGATTTTTATCATTAACTAGGAAAGTGAAACACTGTCCCTACAGTTCCCAGAAACACATGATAGAGGCCTTAAAGATAGATGAATTCTTCTTAAGTACACAATTCAGTTATCTTTTTTGGATGGAAGGGTGCATGTTTGTGAAATAAAACTGGGATTGTAAAACATTATTTCAGTTTGCTCCAAGAGGATATTAATATACTATATGTAAATGAGGCAGGAGTCATTGCCTAAACATTGGCTTCTGGTGCTACTTGAAACACTGCAAACATTCCCATGTGGCTAGTGTGCATGATGTGGAGTGTGGGCAACACGCACACCTTTCTAGAAGAACATCAGGGAAAGTTGAGAGAGCTGCCCACGTGTTTCAAATGGCACTGACATTTTATTGTTGTAATTCCCTTATCACTAAGTTGGTATGTAAAACTCTTGAAATGTTGTTTTCTTTCTTCTTCCCTCTTTGGATCACAAAAGCGTGATTTTCTGAGGAATTTCTTAACATCCTGTGTACTTTTTCTTGAGAATGTTACTGGCTGAGGGGTTTAAATATGGAAGTATTTATGTATTTGTGGACAACTTTTTTATATAAATCAGATTTCTTTTTGCTTTGAGTGTACAGCTCACTTCCACAGTTTTTACAAGGCACATAGATACATCACTGATACTGTCTTGTTTAGTTAAAGGAATTGATGTCCAGTTTAGTTATGTCAGCACCCCATCCAGCAGCTAATTCTGCTCTCAGTTTTTCAAACTTACATCTTTCTGTGCTTTGCAGAATTACACTCAGGGTGGTGAAATGGGACAGGAGGCTATAAAACCTTCATCAGTGGTTATGATATGTTTATCATGAGTTTAACACATGCAGTAATTTATTGAGTGATCACAAGGATACACTGTTTAGATTTGTGTGCCACTGTGTGTGCTATTCCGCTGCGTATGTACGTGTTTTAACATGTTTGTGTGAGAGAGATTCAGAGGAAGAGAGATTCAGGAATCTTGACAACATTTTTATAAATTCAGGAAACAGTCGCACTCACTTAAGCCAATGGATACAGAAACCAAACAACCTGACATGAGTTTTGAAAGTTAGCAATAAAACTCTCCTTTCATGCAGCCAGGCTTTACACAGCTAGGCCTTTTGAGATAATTCCCTATAGCAGCATATACCATATGGTAGTGGCATTTATTGTGGATTTGACACTCACGATTAGTGAATTCCTCTCAACTTCAAGAGCACATAGCCTTTGGCAAAATCCTGATGAATGCATTTTGCAGGTAAGGAGGGGGGGAGAGAAAAATTATTGAGGTCAGCACAGAGAAAAAAAAAAAATCACTGAGATCTTGTTTTAAAATTGTGTCAGAGACCTGCTGGGAGTGGTTGGGAAAAAGCCTGAGCTCGTTTAAAAAGACAATGAGCGGATGATTGATATGTAGGCCCTGACCCAAACTTTTATTAGCAACTTTATAAACCTTTCAGTTTGGCTTGAGGGATATAGTTTCCTATCCAGAATTACCCACCTATATGCCTGTAGGGGAAAAAAATCAACAGCAGATACAAAATGACACATAAATCTTAATTTGGAGAGCTGTGATGGAACTGAAAAGCCAAAGGAAAGAGAATATCAGGCTTTATTGTACCTTCTCTTGCCTTTTTTTTTGTGTGGGAAGGACACGACTGTTTTTCCTTTTCCACAGACAACAGTAAAGTTACTGCTTTTTTTTTTCACATTTTTGCATTGTAAATGGTGCAGGTAGTGCTTGTTATAATGAAATCTTATTTTTGTTGTTGATAATAGCATAACAGAAGTCCCAGCTAATACAGTTGTCAGAATTAAGCTTACCTTCCCTCCTCCCCCACTAGGTATCCCAGCCAAAATAACTTCAGTGTTTCTGAGAATAAGGTGTAGGAGAAATGAATGATCTTGCCAGTTCCCATAAAATTGTTACAGTCATATCATTGACAAGTACTGGCATCTCCATTCTTTGGAATTAAAATATGAAATATCATGAGGAGGATAATAGGGGGCCCTTTTCCTTACTTATGGAAAACTGACCAAAATTGGCCATATCAGGCAGCTCTGATCACTTGGTCACACATATGTGTTTATTTGGCTGCTGAAGATGCTGTCTTTGAAGGGAAGGTTTCATCCCCTTCCAAGTACAATGTGTTTATGGGGTGGCGTATCATTGTCTTCCTGGAACAGCTGAGCATTTGCTCGGGCAGGAAAGCTGGAAGCAAGCAGGGTTTTGCCCTGCAGTTACTTCATCTCATAGCTGCAGCCCAGCACACCTCAGCTGGGGGCTAGGAAACTGCTTCTGCTCATGCTCAGAGAGTAGGGAGAAGAAAAGGAATGTCAAGTGACAAAGGCTGTCTCTCTTCTGAGTAGTAGTCTTTCCCAATGTATTGACAGGTGCATCTATACAGATTTTTTGTGTGTGTTTCCAGGTTTTATTTTATAGTGAGAGGCAGAGAATAACCAGACATAAGGGTTGATTGTCCTGTAGGAGAAGATAAAAAACATCAGCCTTTTTCAATTTGTGACTATCCTAGACTTTCCAGTAAAAGTGCAAACTCCTAATTGCAGATTTAAGCCTGTTGCTTTGCTTTACTTTGATACTTTTCATGGACATGTTAGAAGTAGTATGTGCACTCAAATAATGCATTTATTTGAAGTGCGCATCCTGTTTTCTTGGGGGATATGCCCCAGCTCAGGTTTGGACATTGTCACCAGTGACATACCCACATTGACATCCACAAATTTATATCATGCCTATACAGGAATGCAGCCATGCCCCAAAAGCAAGCCGCACTTGCTGTGACCAGTGGTGATTTGGTCAGATGACCAGGATCCTGCATTGTGACAGATCACATAGGAAAAGGCAAGATGAAGGCAAACTTTGGGTTATAAAACAAGATTTACTTAACACTGTTAAAAACAACCATGGCGGTAATTTAAATCTAATAAACAAGAACATTATTCTCAGCTGATTGTTTCTTCTTCACATTGTCTGAAGATATAGTCTCACTCCCACCAAAGTCATGGCAAGAGTTTTGCTACTGGAGTAAATTAAAGCAGTATCAGATTTCCACTCCTTGCTTTTTTCATCTTAAATATGTAAACTAAAGACATGCAATTCTTTCTCTCTGTTGAAGGATGACAGTGCTAAATCATCAGCTCCACATGGAAATTAGCCTCTTTAAGGATTGTTTAGCTTCATGTGGTGTTTTTGCACACATGGTTTTCTTTCCCCTAAGAGCGACCTATTCTTGCAGCATGATGAAAAAGCAAACAGAGGATAACATTTTGGTGCCAGGAATTCTTTTGAAAACTTGACTGGATTAGTACATTTCCTTAATGTTCTAAAAATGATCCTTTGAACATGCCACTTTACAGTGTCAAGCATCCTGTTTTCTAAATGATTTTTGCTTTAAACCTGTTTAATTTCATAACTGATGAAATGCTGAACTGTTGCATCAGAGCAGTTAGTTTGTTCTGTTTCAGTAAAGCTGGCTTGTTTCCCTGTCATGCATCATTTAATTATGCATATAAATTATAGTTACAATTGTAAAGCTCCATGAGACTCATTTAAACTGTCTGTGACACTGTGGTAATCCCACTACTCCAGTGAGGGTGTTGCACAACTATGAATGGTTGGAACATGGTACACTGATGATGTACGAAAAAGCATAGAAATGAGCTTGCATTTCAGCAGCTGTTCTTGCCCTACAGGAAGAGGAAGAAAAGTCAGTAAATATGCGCTTTTGTGTTAATATCAGCAGCTGTAATTCTGAATTTCTATGAAAATCAAGGAAAATGTGCTGAGGAAGTGCTGCTTTTCTTGAATGCCTTGCTTGTTGTTTTCTTCATTTTTGAAGATTTCTGATCTCTCAGAAAAAAATGATATTCCTTAGTAAAGTAACATAAAATATTTATGTGAGAGTTAAGGTCCCAGCTTCAGATGATTTTCTAGTTATGAGATAGATTTTTGCCTGTTTTCTCTCAAAAAGGCTTTCTGGAGGCAGTGAACATTGAGACTTACAATCCACCCTAGGTTAAAGATGGATGGGCCTTGGCTGTCTATGTGAAGAAAGACTCTTGTATATGCTATAGACTAAGTATAAACTTGAAGGCATTTATTACATTTTAGTAATGGGAAAACCAGCAAGTTTCTTACAGGCATTTTTTTCCTTTTTTAAACTAATGAACTTGGAGGTCAGATCCAACTATATGTTGCATTTTCTGTTGTATAATTATCATATATATAATGTCCTGGAGAGCAGCCTCCCGTCAGTGACATCAGCAGTTTACATAGCAGTTGAACTAAGAATAACCTTAGAGAACTGACCCGTATCAACCTCCTAACAGTGTAAACAGCCTGTAGCTCACAACAGTTGTCTTTTTTTCTTGATCACAAAAGGGCCTCAATTGGATAAAAAAAGAATTGTGTTCACAAAATACCAAACTATTCTGCTGAATGTTCACTTGATTAAATCTCAGAAGATGAGAGAAAAAAACAAAGACTGTTTTTTTCTTTCTTGGCAAGACTTTGGGAAGAGTGATTGGTCCCTTGTAAAAAGGAGGATGAGACGACATGAGAAAACTGCTTGCCTAGAAGAGTGTGGGGAAGATATATGATCAGTGGCATCAGCTTCAAAGAGGGTACTTTCAAAAATATTTGTCTAATTGCACTTTACTAAAGACATTTGTAAAGCAAATCCAATTCACAGTAGTTTCAAAGATCCCAACCTTGTTCTCTTTCTGTGCACTAATTTGAGGGCATGATCTTCTTGACGTCAGTGCATGGCTTGCAGTGGACATCTGTGGTTGCAGCGCAGGTCCTCAAGTCACATCCTATTTCCCTTTCCTCCCTCACCATTTCTGCTATTCCATTTATAGATGAGTTCCTCACAGAAGAGCTGAGGGGTGCAGGGGAGGTGTGTTCTGCAGTCAGTCAGAGGTAAATGCACAAAAAGATGGCAGAAAGAGACAGAGACAAAATTTCCTTTATCACGCCAGAGCCCTATCTGAAAAGTCAGAGGGATTGGCTCACTGTGATTAAACAGAGACAGTTAGACAAGGGTGGGAGTGACAAAGGTACCCTTTTTCCCACTATTTTGAGAAAAAAGACTTCTCCTTTGTGATCTAAATCCTGTCTGTCACAGAGAAGTGTTCTGGGTTGTGCCATAGCGTTTGGTGGCTAAGAGGTTACTGAAGGCACTGAAACTTTATGCTCAACTTATCTGGCAACTTTGGGACAGCTTTTCAACTCCCTCTGCATCATCCGTGCACCCTGGATGTCTTTGAAAAATATTTCTCACTATACGTGTAATACAGCAGCACTCTCTGACACCCGCTGGTGCCCCAAAATGGATAAATAAATGCACATATTAATAATTAAAAAAAATCACCCCCTAAAATATTAAATAATAGATTATATGCTTAGGATTGACAGGAGGTAATAATGATATTGCACATAACTACCTTTTGCAGACACACATCTCTGATATCTCTTGCCCTATAATTTTCAGTTGGTACAGTCCTATCACAATGTTGCCTAAGTCTGCAAGGCAGATGTTGGGTCTACCTGCACATCTGTAAGTGGGGCTCTGAATGTGACAGAAGTTGCGAGGCCAACTCCAGCATATAATGGAATTAATGCAGCTATTCAGTGACTTCCTAAGAACTTACCTCCTGTCAACATCAGAAAGTGTATCTGATGATTATATTTCACTTTGCCATAGGATATTATTGTGCTAGTCCAGGCTATTATAATGTGAATTGAGTTTATTTTCCTTGTTCGAAGAGGTCCTGCACTTTGCAAGCACAAAATTATTTTGAAAACCTACCTTCACATTAGCCAATTGAGTTACCTTGCTACACTTGATTATTTTTCAATCAAATAAAATTATATCTGGAAAACTGGAAAAATCTTTGAAGTTTCCTGAAAATGGTCTTTCTTGACATTTAAACCACATTTTCTTAGAGAATCTCCATACTATGCAGCTATCCTAAATAATGATTTAACAATATTTCCCTATAGTATTATATCTCTGTACTGCACTTCGGCAGCAATGTAGAGCAGGTCTATCAATTTTTCCCATGTGAACTCAACCAGCAGTCAGGATGGTAGAAATAGCTAAAGCATTAATGTGCCCACTGTCGTTATAAAAGTTCTCGTTCCTCATTCAGAGCATGGGAAAGAACGATTATGTGACCCATGTCAGAGAGGGAACCGCCTTGCCGAGACAGGAACAAGCAGTTACATGTGGGGAGAGCAAGCAGGAACCTCTTAAAGCAGGTTTGCTGCCAGCAGTGGAAATATCTGTTCCAGTGGCAGGTAAATCTGCTTACAGAGGTCCTGCCCTTTGTCTCCTTTCCTGTGCAGGCAATTCTCCTTCTTTTGCACCAGCTCCAACTCTCATCAGACCCTTTGGCAAGAGCATATGCTGTTAGTAGTTAGGACTTTATCTTTGTGTCTCATTTGGCTTTACATCCTGACCATATAGTTTCTGAGGACTCTGGTCCCATACTCAGAGTTGAAGAGGAGAATGGACACCATGGCTTCTTGCTATACACTTGGGTGTAGATCCTCAGCTGATAAAATTATTGCAGGTCCCAGTGGTTAAACTCAGGGTCTGGCTCCAAATTTTGATGCAAGTGCAAGTGGGATATGTGTCTGTGGAGCATTCAGAGGGAGGGAAAGGGTGGGATGTACACCTTTTTAATATTTCCATAAAAATCTGTGTTGGTCATGGAAACTGGTTATAACTGGTGTGTAGGATCTGATTACACTAGTATGGAAACTGCATAGTTTTCAATAATAGCAATGATAGGCAACAAATCTAAATTTTTCTTGAAAATAGAGGTACTCATGAAGTAACTAAGAAAGTAAATCTGTTTAGTATCGACTCATTTGCACTGTCAACTCAACTTCTTCAGGAATAGCTTATGCTCTCAGTATCTTTCCCAAGGCTGTTTGTGTCAATATTAATGTGTTTTTCAGGCCTATGCCGTCTGACACTTATTGCAACAGTTGTGCATGGCACTGCAGTTCAAGGTCTGTTATCTTTTGGCGTGAAAGCTTTGTCTACTTTGTTACGAACGTTATGCTTATTAGGAAGCTGACAAATACTTTTGAACTTGGTGAGAAAAAAATGTTAAAGTGAAACTATTATTAAGATATCTGACCATTTTAAAACTGATGTCTTTCATATATAACAGCTGTAGGCTCAGTGGAGCAAGTGGTAGTGTCAGATGCACAGAGTAAGCGGGTCTGAGTAAAGTGAGTCAGAGTCCCAAAGGAATCTCCCAGGACCTATCCATAGTGTCAGATCAGCTGCCGAACCAAATCCAAGTTTCTGTAGCCAATTATACCTTAGATTTACTTGAGAAAACTCCTTGCAGGTTTAAATCCTGGACCTGAAATCCACACCAAAGTTCTAATTTGCTCCAAGTGTGAAAGAGTTCACTTACCTCACTTCCTAATGCTGGAATTTCATTGACAAAGCAAAAGCTGACCAAGGATTTAAAAATGCTGCCACCAGATAATGTGGGTGAAAGAAATAGCACAACCTACTGTTGTTTTATCTGGCCACAGATATATAAGCTACAAGTTGTAGCAAAAAGCTCCCCTTTCTGTCCTCAGGATGCTGTGTGCTTCTCCCAAGAATATCATGTTCTCAGAAGTTTCTCTGAAGATGCAGTTAGTCAAAAACTGCAGGTACAGGTGCTTGAAAACACTCTAGCCATTTTTGCATCGTTCCGAGCAAAGTCAAGCCCAAAATGAAGGGTTGGTGCTATTTTGAAGGCAAGTGCAGTATAATGACAGTAATTTGTTTTGAAAGGAGGGATAGCACTGCATATAATTTTATGAACCATACTTTGATGAAGAACTATCTGCCTTAAAGTGCTAAATATGGTCACTATGTTACATTTTTAACACCTGGATATGCTTGCAAAGTGCAGGTCTCCACCCAAGCAAGAAAGAAAGAGTCCACTGCTTTGGAGTGGAGTGTGTTTATTCATACAAGCTAATGAAAGTCCTAGGTCCCCAAGATGATTTTGATGCTAGACATCTACTAGGCGCAAGCCCTTGTCAGTGCATTTTGTTCATGTTGCCTCTTCCTCAGAATGTAAACAAACCTCCACACTTCATTACTCACAGCTATGCTTTCATGAGATTCATGCCTTTCTGATTTCAAGTTATATGATTATACACCTAAAGGTAGCAGCAGGGTTTATGAGATGAGATAGTAGAGTAGTTGGAGCAGTAAAACTGATTCACAATCAGTGAGTTTAACTCAGTGATTTTAATAGTGAGTTTAACTCAGCTTTATCAAATAAGCCAGTCAAAGGTGATTTTGCTGATATTTTCTGCTGAAGCCTATCATCACTCTCTTGCTTTCTGTGTGTTTTATTAGGTGATAGATTGGGAGAGACAAAAGGCTGGGAAATGGTTAACCGAGGCATGAATGAAATTACTTTATTTTGAGTTGCTCCAAAGCATGTGAGAATTTAGATTCTAGCTAGGGGGAGAATGGCATAGTTCATTTAAAGCTGCTGGTTTTGAGGGTCAGTAAATTCATAGGCTGTTTGCAACTATGGAGTTAGTAATGTGTGTTTTCAAAATAGTTTTAGGAATAGGTGAGTTTATAAGCCATCTCCCTCAGAACAGGGCAAAGGTTTTATCAGCTGCTTGGAACTTGGATCACTGAAAGATATAAGGAAAATGTCTTACTCTTTTGGAGAGCAATATCCTCTCACTGTGGGAATACTTTGAAGGAAATCTGAAGTAAGGTGGAAGTGGAAGAAAACAAATTTCAGTTAAATGATTCAGATTATTTACCCATCACAGTGGCTGATGATCTGTGAGAAATGAAGGTTGAAAAGGTACATTTGGTTGTGACAATTGAAAGGGATGAAGTAGACATGATGAATCCATTGTTTGTATGTTCAGCCTTTCATTTAAATAAGAGTTTTGGTGCTATTGAAGTCTGTCAATGTGCCAGGCATTTTTAATGGACAGGTATGTATAATGAGATGCCAACGATTATCTATACATCATCAAAGTTCATATGCTTGCCAATCATTTTTATTGAATTATATTTGTCATGCATATTCTTTAAATATCCACAGTATCACTTGGAATAAAAAGTGATTTAATTTTGCCATGGAAACAACAGTGAGTTTGCTTACTTTGGCAATTTTGCAAGAAAGATAAACTACTTAAAAAAAGGGAACCTGTGCAAATCTGCACTCTTAGGTCTTCTTCAGAAAAACAAATGTTTCACTCGATACATTTTCAATTGTGCTGTCTAAAGTCAATTGTTTGGTTTGGCTCTGTGAAGTTTGTGAATTGGGCCTTTGCATTTTCTCAGTAATAACACGAGGTCACAAAGCAGCTTTTAATCATCTCAGTGATAATAACACTTTACAGGTTATTTGTGTAGCTGTTTTCACTATTTGAATTTACTTGCAGCTAAAACACAACTAAAATGCACTTATATAAACATAAGCAGGAATTGTTTATTCCATACTTTACCTGGGTGCATTTTTGGAGGTAAGCAGCTACCTATTTTGTTATACAGTATTACCATTTTTGCACATTTAAGAAACATTGACTCATACAAAGGTAGGACTGTAGATTGGTTTTAACCCTGGCTCAGAAATAGATGTACTAAATAATCTGCAGTACTCTCTTGTACATCTGCAGTAATCTTGCAGAAGCATATCCTTTCACATGGGCATTACTTATAAAAGAAAATCAGACGTTACAGCATGAGGCTGGTTCTTCTTTTATTTCTCCTTTCTTTTCTTCTTTATATGAAGATAAGATGATCTGTCCTTTCTTGATGAACAGTATAAAAATTCTCTTCACAGTTCTACGTCAAGAAAGCTATTGCTTAGTTAAAATTTTCTGTAATGAAGGTTTGAGGAACATCTTGCATAATTGGGCTACTCTAATTATTTATGATTTTTCTGGGTTGTAAAATGCTGATGTATTTGATTTTTATCAGAAAAGAATTTTTAAATAGAGATGTGGGAAATGTCAAGTTTGCTGATTGCTGAGCAGGCAAATGTGAAAATGCTCTGAAATGCCTGTGGCAGAATGTTCCTGAATTTTAGAGTAATCTTTGGAAAAGTTCTCTTTTCAGTGTCAGCTTCCTTGACTGTAATACCCTTCTGGAGAACAGTTACATTCTAAAAGAGGAACGTAACAGCTTAACTCCAAAATGGTGTATAAAGGTGGCTTTGGAGGCTACTCAGAAAGAGAGCAAAGATTTTGACGCAATATTGTGAAAACAAGGAGTCATATTTTTTCTGTTCCCAGTAACGCATAGGCTTTTGGAAAGGCTCTGCTGTTCCATGAAGGTGGACTTGGCAATCCTAGGCTAACAGTTGGACTTTATCTCAAAGATCTCTTCCAATCTAGTTGATTCTATGATTCTGTGAATATGACAGTTTCCTCCAGGCCAAATAAAATTCCTTGTATAGCAATGAGAGCCATGTGACATGAAGAATAAATCACACACACACAGTCAATCATTGTCCATGGTGAGATGCAGCTAAACAAAATGCAACTTGCTTCTTGCAGTATGTTACAGAGACTAGTAGTAGACTGGAACTATTCTCTTTGCTTTTGTACAAATACATCTGGGATCAAGTGGATCTTTTAAACTCAAAATACTTTTGGAATCAAGTCAATTTCTGTATTTTTGCTATATAAACATTCCTTATCCCAGAAGTTTAGTTGGGTATTCACACAATACCCATGTAAATTGTCACATGTATTTTCCAGCACATGAAAAGACTTGCTCCCATCTGGAGGAAAACAATGTGACTTTTTTTTTTTTTACTATTTCTGAAAATTAAAGTATTATATATATATATACAGCCTTTAAATTCAGAGTCATTCAAAGGTGTCATTAGATGTAGATGTTTCGAAACAGGTTGAGAAGTTCCCTTTCTGCCACTTTTGGCATGGCCCATCATTACAAAAATGTCTGTGACCAGCCACAAAGGCAATTGAGTCTTAACCAAGCGGTTCCAGATTGCTGCATGCTTACAGTCACCACATATGTGACTTGAGCCTAAGAAGCCTAAATGTATTATATAGATGTAAAGACGTATTATCAGAACAGAATGACAATTTCTCATTCTAAGCATTTTTGCCATGGCTCTGCCGCCAGAGGTTATTTAAGTAAGAAATGATCATGCTGTTGTGAGCCAAGTCCACTGAGATACTTTTCTAGATGATTAAAAAGTCACTATTCCAGCTTCCACCACTCAGCAGTGAAATATTTACACAGAAAGGGAGTTTGCTGAATATTCACTTAGTTGCCAGAATGGAAAAAAAGTATTTAAATTTCAGTAAAGCAGCAGATACGCACTATAAATTTAGCCCTGAACATGTATTCATGAAAGACCATCCCTATAACTTTGTTTCTGTGCATTGTGAGAACGCTCTTTCTGTATTAGCCTGGCTTACAGAGATGAAGTAATTCAAATCATCAGCATTCTCTAAGCTTGAAAACCATTGGGCAAATGTGCTTGTCATAGCAATTGTGTGCAGTATTATACCTGTGGTGATATTAAATATACATCACTGAAGGGCAATTTCAGTCCATAAAATTGGACTATTTTCCTTTTCTGGAGTGAGAACAATTATTTATTTGGCTCTGATTTTATCAATTTTCTGTTAATATTCACTTGACAATTTTTATTAGGTCATGTTTCAGTTTTAGTCTTACCAGTGTCTGTGTTCAGGGTCTTTTTTCCAAGCTCTTTTCAATAGTTAGTAAATAACTGACCAAACCTGATTCTTCACCAGTTTGCAGCTTGTGTTGACATTTGCATCAGCAAGAAATCAGTGTTCAGTGCTGTCATTTCAATCTGGAACATATTACAAGTGTTTTCCTTATGATGCAGTGAAACAGATGACTGTACAAGGCACCAGGCAGGGCTTGTTCCCACTTGGCCACTTCAGTCGTGAGACAGCTTTTTCCCTCCCTGTTGTAGCTGTCCTAGGTGGCTCTTTACTGAGAAATATGAGAAGTGTTAAGCACCATATGACAAATGTCCATTTGGAATGGTCATTACAGAGATAATTCCTTCCGAATAAGAAGGAAATGGGAAGTAGAGAGCAGACTCTGTCATCTCCTTTTAGGCATATGGGGAATTAGGTCTACATATTTTTAGCTGCCAGCACACTTGCAAAAGCCCATGGATTGCATTACTCTAAGCAGTGAAAGTGCTTTAGAGCATTTGCACTAGCGTATCATTTATCCTTACTTGGATCAAATTCCTGTGGCTGAAGATGAGAAGGAATTTTCCCTCATATTCTGTGTCTTACTCATGTCCCACGGGTGAGCACTGTGATATGACTGGAAGATTGTCATCAGAAGAGATTTAAAAGTAACAGGGTGATATGGATTGTTGAAATTCAGTAGCCCTTGAAATTCATGAATCTTCTGTTTACTGATGTTAATGACTGTGAATGACTGATTATTAGATATTGTGATCCTGTTGTGATCCTCCTCTTCCCTTCATCCTATGTACTGACCAGGATACAGAACTGTTAAATAGGGTTTTAATATAGAGTGAAGAATTTATAAGGCATTTGTTATATACAGTGAATCAGATAATCTAGTAATGCAGCCAGCTCTTATGTCATGGGTGGAGAAGAGAAAGACATTTGCTCAGAAATTATGTGCTCCAGCAATGCTCAGCTGTACTTTAGAAATCAGCTGAAAAGAATTTGAGTAGTCCCTGGGAGCTAAAACCTCCTGTGATCAGCACCAGAGAACCTTTTCCTCGTAAACAGCTCCGTCATAACCATTAACAAGGATTTTCAGTCACAAAAAAAAACAAGGGAGGAGTTTTCTACAGAGAATGACATCTAATGAAGAAACATCTGCATCAAACACAAAAAATGAATAAAGTTTCACTAGAAGTGGCTGTCCTGTAAGAGAGAACCCAGTAAAGACAAGAGTCAGGAGGAGTAGATCTTTATCTCTTTTTGGGTGATAGCAACCTAGTGGCGTGAGCAAAGGTTCAGATGTTCTGTGATCCGAGAGTATTTCTTTTTCCTTTTAAAATTTGTATTTATTTATTACACTGGCTTGGCTGTTCTTCATCCAGGCTGTTCATCAGCCAGCTCGAGTGTAAGAAGTAGTTTGGATGAGACTTTGGTTAGCATGATACTATGATAACCTCGGGTTGTTTTGAAGTGATCTTACTGTTAATTAATAAGCAGGTCTTTTAAAGTGTTACTATTTTAGGAAAAATCCCCTGATGTTATCTTCAGAAAAGATATGTAAGAAAGGGCAGTGCTGATGGAAGGCAATGTAGTGCTTGATGTTGGATTTGATTTTTTCAATGTGGAGTAAGATTTAGTTTCAAAATACTGCCAAATAAATCTCACCTAGGGGAATAGGAGCTGCAATACAAGACAATTTGTTTTCAGACTGTACACTGTACCGTAACAACATTCAGCAGCGAGCCAGACAAAACCACACAAGCTTAAGTAAAACTGACTGAGCCAAAAAATAATTGTCATGATTATATGCCAGGTAGTCAGACTAATAATGATAAAATATATTTTTCTCCAATGGTACTGTTTGTTTGCCAGCAACAGGGCTTAATCTTTGCTTTGCCTGTCACATGCTTTGGGAGAGACCTTGAATAAAAAAGTTTGGGGTTGTTTTGGGGTTGTTTTGGTGTTTTGGTTTCTTTTTTTTCCCCCTTTTTATTTCATTCAGGAGTTTCTCTGTAAAATACTAGCCCTGATTTTGATCCTGACCCGGAAGTGTAAATAACTTGTGCTGTAATTCTGGCTTCTCTAACAAGAAAGGTACATTGTCCATGCCAGGAATACAAAGTTTTCTGTATAGTGCAGCTTGGAGAATTTGCTTGTGGAAGAGTTGATTTGTATGTTTATTTTAATTCTCCCCAACTTAATTACTACCCAACAAGACTAAACTCTCGTTGTGCTTTTTCCTATGTGTTTGTGCCTTCTTCCTGAATGTCTGTTGATTCTGATCTCAATTATAGTAATTGAAAATTTAATTGTAGCAAATCTTTATATTGCCACCAGAATTTAATACCAGATAATGGACAAATTGAACTTTGTATTGAACTTCTGTACATCTGATGGTTGTAACCTTCTTCCAGTTCTTCTTGACTAATACATATACTTATATGTATGTATATTATTTATGTATATACATTAATGTAGATATGCTTATTTATTCATATACTTTATTAAACATGGTAATTATTTATATCTATAAATACATATATTTGTTATTAATTTCTGGTGAATTTCTAATTCCTTTATGTCTTAGAGATAATTTATCAAGAAAATTTCATACAGAAAGATGTTTTCTAAAATTAAATATTACCCAATTTGGAAATAAAGTACCCTGAAGAAAATCAAGATTAACAGCAACTTTATTATGACCCTGGAAAGACACGCTCTAAGGCTGCAGTTATCTTACCGGCATAGTCCATGCTGGTTGCATATATTTATAAAAGACACCAATGAGTCATATGTAAACATTTTGATTTTAAAGGTTTTCTTCTTTTTCTCACAGATTTGCTGCTTTCAAACAGCTGCATCCCATTCCTGGGCTCAGCCGAGGGGCTTGATTTTCGAACCCTGCTGCTAGATGAGGAGAGGGGCCGGCTGCTGATTGGGGCTAAAGACCACATCTTCCTGCTCAACTTAGTTGATTTAAACAAAAATGTAAAGAAGGTCAGTTTATTTTCCACAGAGTTTATCTCATAAGTTCAGTTTTGTTCTCTTTTCTCTCTTTTTCCTTCACTGTCAAATTCATTGTGCAGTGCTGTGTACCAGGATTTTGTAATCTCCCCTACCATAGTTATACAGATTATTTCAAATCAATTTAACTTCTCATGTTATATGACCTTCTGTGAGAATGATGTCCTGCAAAAGATCACCTACCTGGAGGATACCTGCAGTGTGTGAAAGTAGCATCAAAATATCAGCAAATAGACAAATATATAACTGAGTGTTCTTAGTTTCTCTGTTCATGGTCACTCTCCTCAAATAAAAGCAGTTGAAAGAAGATAACTGAAGACAGCTCTTTGCTTGCCTGTTGGCATCACCAGGATTACTTTACTGTGATATTAAACAGAGCAGAGACAATTTGGATGGTTTGAATTATAGTAAAAAATGTTAGGGGCAATTTTAATATTAACATTTGTATTAATACCTAGAATTACTAGTGGCAGGAGAAGCTTCCACTGGGGTCTACTGTGTTCCCTTGCCCATGCTCTGTGACAACATGTTAACTCCAGATAATAGGCTGGCAATTTAGCCTTCAGTATTTCTAGCAGACATGATGAATTGGAGCTTTTGTAAGCATAATTGACTGCTCTGTGTAAAAACCAGATGCTTGTACAGGAACACACATGAAAACTGCCCTTCTGTTCATTCCAGATAGGCTACTGACTGAAAAAAAAAAAATGAATTCTCAGCTGTGTTTGATATTTTCTTTAAGTAGCAGAAGGAGGTTTTAAATTACTGTGTTCTGCTGTCCACTCTGAAGAGGTGACTGACCCTGGATTAATACAACTGCAGCACAGGGTCTCAGCAGTTGTGACAAGGGAATATTCTGTCCCATGTGTTTGAAGCAAACACTTGCTGTTCTTGGAAAGAAGGGATGAAGTACCAGGCTGAATATCTTATTTCTTATTTTGACTTCGGCAATGCTCCATATGCCACTTTCAGGAAATTTCTTCCCTGGGATGCTTTATCAAACATTTACCTTGCATCTGCCATCTCAGTAGTTTGCTCAAAACCCAGCACCTCCTCAGAATGATGCATTGATAACAGCATTATTCATATTGCAGATTTTCAGACTGCAGATTGATTTCTGCCACAGGCTTTCTGTAGGAAACAAATTGTGTGTGTGTGAAAAGCAGATTTCTGTTTCTGTGGGATGCTGCTTACCTCCTGAGAGATGCTGAGTTCTGTCACCTCCTGTTACGTTCAGCAGGGCTTGATAGGTTTAGAGATTACTGGAGGTGGTAATACCCTATGTATCTGCCCCTCTGTCCAAGCTGGTAACATTTTCCTGTTAGCCAAACCACCACTGATCATTATGGACATTGTGCTTTCCAAGAGCAGAACAGACTGTGCCAGGAGAATTAGATAGTGGAAATCAGTGCCATTTAATATAGATATTGTGGAGCAAAAACTCACTTCTCATTGAAATGAAAGCTTGCATTTGGTAAGCTGAATGGAGAATGTTAGCCTGCATATTTGTGGTAACCTGAAAGAAGGGAATAAAATCCGTGACCAGTAGCATATCTGGACTAAAAAAACGATTTTCTGCAGGTTCAAATGCTTATGCTTCTTAGTTCAACTATTCATGTCATCTTCAACTTTTCAGAGAAAACACTGAGGAAAAAGGGTATTTAAATAACAAACTGACTGAAAAGATCTGCAACGCATCCTGTTGTGCTGATTTCCAAGATCTCTGTGAGCATTCAGCAGCTGTATAATCTTTTCCTCTTACATAAAAGCCAGGTAGCATAAGATAATACCACACAAACATTTCTCTGTGCTCTGCTGATAGAAACCTGCCTGTGGAGGGAAGAGATGAGATGAAGGAGGTTGCGTTATAAATCTCAGTCGCTGAGGAGGTTTCAATGCTAAAGGATACTCTCCAGTAGCAGGGAAGTGTCAGAAAGTAGTGTTTGCCGGTGCTGTGTTTAGACTGACCGTGGTTTGGGTTGGCGTCGGGCCAGGCGGCTCACTTCCAGGCTTTCCAGGTGTGAGGAAACCACACATGTTGGGACTACAAGGATCTGAAGTGTGTCCTTTGTACTCTGTAGTAAGAGTCGTCTGGAAAAGAAATCTGTTCATGCACAGCCACTAAAATGAGAAGTAATTGATTAGAATGTTAAATTTCTACCTATAGGTGATGTTTTTACTGTGTTTGAGGAAGGAGGGTTAAAAGAGAGCAAGTTGAGGGTGTAAGAGAGTGGTAAGAGGTTTGAAATTAGAATACAGGATTGTGCTTAGTTTGGGGGTTTCTTTCTTTAAAACAAAACTAAACATTAACTGTAGAATGCTCTATGTTGTTTCAGGTTACTTTATAAAAAGTCTTGCTTTCAGATATTTGTTGTATTAGGAACCACAATACCTCAAAAAGCCAACCAGTTACTGCCAGAAAATCCTCATTTGTGGATGTAATTACTTGGCAACATTATACTGGAGAGTCTGATGCTTTGAGACATTTCTGGAATAGTATTCAAAGAACATCCAAAGCATTGTATCCTGCTCCCTTCTCCAGTGTATACATACATGTAATTTAATAACTTCCTTTTTGCAACCTAATTATTTACCTAAATTAGTTAATTTAACTTGCATATATTAAGTTATGGCTTTATTTCCTGGTATATTTTTCCTGATGAAATAAATCAGTAGTTCTCCTGGAGTTCAGTTTCTTAAATCATTGTATTTTTTTCTTCAATTTATTTTGTAATTGGTTGAAACTTTCGTTAGCTGTCAGCTTGAAAAAATCCATCCAATTTCTAGTGCTTGCAAACCTCATTATAAAAGAACAGTGAGTAGCATAGTATAATAGGTAGTTCCCCAGAACAAAAGACAAATGCAGAAAGCTAAAATGGTTGCACCCAACAAATATCTAAAGCTTAGTGAAGGATAGTCATACCTCTGTAGCAGAGTCATAATTTCTGTGGAGCTGTCCTGAACAGAAGCCTTTAGCTCCTATTGCAGGAATGGGACTATCAAATGCCATAGTCTTTTCTTGAAAGATCCTTAGATGCCTGACAAGTGTTGCAAGCTGTTTGTAAACTGAAAGACTTATGGTTCCTTCATATGAGCAAAATAAAGACATTCAGCAGAACAAAGTAGAAAAAGAGCAGCAACCTACATTTGTCAGGGCGTTGTAAATGTAGAAAACAAATCTGAAGACAGCTGTGCCATAACCAGTAGAAGTGCAATGTAAAACAAACATCTTGAACAGCATGAGAAGCTGAAAAGCAGGAGAAGAAATTCCGTAGGAATCCTAAGGTCTGGGATACTGCTGGAAAGATTACTTTGATACATAACATTTTCTTGTGAGTTTGCTTAAAGCCTTTGTTATTTTATTCCTTAAACTAAGTATGAAATCTTGTCAGCTGCATAAACACTTAAGAAATAGCTGCAAAGAAATGGTGCACCTTTCTCTAAGACCTGTGCTCGCTAACAGTGCACATGGGGTTATATGTCAGCACTAGTATCACTGTGCAATCCACAGCATGACCCACCCATCTCTGCAGGAATAGGAATGCTATCAAGGGCTGACAAGCTTTTGAAAAGCTGCCAACCTGCAGGAGCTGGCAGTGCTAGAAGATGCAGCTACATATGGGCCAAATAGATAAACATGTCAGAGCCCCAGTAGCAGCTTTGGGACGAGTTGTTTTCATCTGCCCCTCTGTGAATTGGCACAGGGTCACAAATTATCATTGCTTGGAGCATCCTTAGTTTGTAGTTGCTACTATTTTTTGGCATTTCCAGATGCAGTTGTCTTGTGGCATCCTTGAACAGTCTCTTGTATTGATCTTTATCTGTATTTCACAGCAAAATCTACAGGAAAAAATGCATATTCATATCTATATATATCAGCTGGGTAAATGTTTTTGAAATAGAAATTTTGCACCTCTCTAACTTCAGTGCAACAGTCCAAGTGGGGTTATATGTCAGCACTATTATTTCTGCAGGAAGGGGAATCTATATACAAATACTTATGCATATTTATGTAAAACAGCAGCCTTGAGATAAAGGATTGAATTTTACCTTGATTGCTTTGGGAAACCTCTTGTCAGTCTATGTAAGCATAGTCTCAGTTAGGAATGAACCCAGTGGGAATTTAGCCCTGTACTGAAGGAAGCCTTTGGGTTTTGCCATCAAGGAATATATACAGAGTCTGAGATACTGCAGCCTTGAAACACAATAATAGCAAGGTTGGTACTCCCTAAACAAATATGTGCTGCTTATTCTGTAGGTCAAAGGATGTGACTTAACTTTCTGCCAGTCAGCAAAGCTGTAGACTGTCTGAAGATGAAACTTTCCTGACTTGTCAGAAGGAAAAAGCTCACCAGGGAATGTCATTGAAGGCCAAAGAGTCACACAGAAACCACTGGAGATTCTGAAAGTGGGAGCATGGTAACAGGGAAAGTCTAGAATAAATCCGGTACAACAGTAGGAGACTGGTCATGACTCCAACAAGAATCATGTTGGTTTATTCTTAGTCTCACTGAGTAGAAGTGAGAAGTGATTGAAGTGAGGCTGAGATTTGTCAGGGGCATGGTTTGACCCTCCGTACACGGGGTATTATTTCCCGGGAGTAAATGCATCCTGATGACCCTACTTTTGAAACAGGGAACTTTAATGGATGTTGTAGTTGTTAGGACACTCACTTGTATTCACCTCCCAGAATTATTATAAATAAGTACCATCTTATCCATCATTTACAATAAAATTACTGATTTTACTAGGTACCCGTACAGTTTAGTGTCCTGTCCCCAGAATGTTTGGCAGTGGGCACTCAAAGAGTGTAAGAAGCAGCTGTAACAGTGCTTCAGGTTAAGGACTTCTAGAGACAGAGGTGATAACTTCATGCTTGCTAGCCCTATGAGGGCTGCTACCATTGAGATATTTAACTCTTGTTTTGATCCTCTGAAGACCTTTTGGAGTCCATAAAATTGTTTGGCAGAATTAAATTTAGGCACCTGTGTAGACAAGGCGGAAGCTTTTCAATGGTGTTTACACGCACAAACCAGCAAATAGGGGCAAGACGTGAAGAAAGCAGAATGACCACAGTCCTGAGTGGAAGAGTGTGTCTCTGTTATTTCCTATTGTATTGTTGCCGTAAATTGTTTCCATAAACATCCGCTGTCATTTTTGTATTTTACCCATATGTTTAGCTATAAAGAATTGCCAGTATCCTGCCCTCTGAAAATATTTGCTCATATTTGGCTTTGAATTTTTGTCAGTAGTATTTGTCTTCAGTCTGAAGTGATAAACATGTCAGAAGCAATACCATTTGCCCTAAAAATCCTGGTTCACAGTTTGGTTTTAGGAGAAACAAGCAGTAGCCAAGTCCGCTGTGGTTGCATTGTGGAAAATGGAGTGTCAAAGCCCTGAAGCCTTTCAAGATTTAATCCAGTGTAAATGAAATCAGCGTCTGGTCCATTTTCTTTAAGCTTTCACATATGTTCGTAAGATACACATGAAAATGCACTTTTCAGAGAACCCGTAAGTAGTGTAAGCATTTGACTACTACTTATTTTGTGTTGGAGAGTGGATCACAGTTGAAGAGGAGAACTGTGGCATGTGGAGATCTTGGTTTGTCCCATGCAATATAAAAAGCCCGTTTGGTTCTTATAAGTTCCACTCTAACAGCCACCTACCAAATTTAAACTACTAGAAGTCTGTGAATTTGGCATTCAAATACACAACAGGTAATTCCCTCTGACTTCCAGTGCATTTTACTCAGTTTGACAGCACTGTCAAAATAAAGAATCCCATACACTGGCACTTCCTGCAGTGTTGTAAGTCACTCTGATCTTCCTATCCTCTCTTCCCTCTGCTCCCCATGCTATATCAAATTATGTCTTTCAGAGATCCAATTTATTGCTACTGTGAAATAAGCGGAGTTGGAAATTCTGGTCAACTCTTTCTCTGGATGTATATTTCAGGTATGGGAATTAGTATATCAGGTGTAGAACTACCTGTTTGAAGAAGGAAGTTCTGTGGCAGATATAAAAGCAACTTAAGAGTACATTCCTCACTTTTAGGGATCTCTGAATATTTCTAAGAGTTAGCTAAACCATGATAAAAGTGTTAAGAAAGCTAAGTGAAAAAATCTAGCTCTAAAGACAGTCTGGTTAGGCTTCAGTACAGGGAGAAATTCAGATAAGGATCTTGGATGTATTCAGTTCCTTTGCTGGTGGCTCTAAAATACTGAATTCCAGCGTACAGTAAGTACAGTGAGAGAGAGTTACAAGAACTGCTTTGGGTAACCTTCCTCTTAGGATTTGTATATGAGAGCAATCTGTCCAGCTCCCCAAGCTGTGGACTTCCCAACACCACACACATGAATGCAACAGATATGAGGTATTTAGAGGTGACTGGAATGCATGCCTGTTGTGCTAAAATCAGCTAATTTTCAGAATTAAAATACTCTTTGTTTTCAGCAAGATAATACTAAAAAAGCATTAAATTCTTTCCAGTGTTTTTGCGAAATTCAATGAATTTCTAGTGTTTGCAGTACTTTTCAGTGAAGTGACCTGGGGTCAGTATACAGAAGTGGCAGATGTCCTAGTTCTCCGGCAGCAATCCACCAACACCCACTCTTATGGTATTGGGGTGTGGCATTTGCCATACTGTCTTATGCAGCAGCGTAACTGTCTTCTTGGATTGCTGTCGTTTCTTTTCCCAGTGCTCTTTGATCCTACTGGTTTTCTTTGCTCTTTATTTTTCAGCCATGAATTACTAAATTCTTCAGTTAAAAAAAAATAAAAAATATTATTGCAATTTTACTGGTGGGAAAATTGAGGCCCGACTGTCACATATAGCAGGGCAATAGCAGAACTGGGATTAGACTGTCTTCTGGTTTACTTTAGTGTTTTTGGATCATGTTGCACTCTTTCCTGTACCCACTTTATAGTCGCAATTGGGCTAAATCACGAATCCTTTTTTATTTTCCACACAGAGGAGTAGTTTCTCATGGAGGACAGATTCCCAGGGGGAGCATGTTGCATATGCCAGCGTGACAATGGGTTTACAGCTCTCTCTGGCTTTGTCCTTTGGAAGCTGAAGTTGGGACTGTCGTATGAGGAATTCACTCACACCAATGAGCTTAAGCTTCTGAATTATGGTCTACATGAGTCACAAATCCCTAACAAGACATTTTGATGCCTAGGAAGCCATCATTTTATTGCATGCCTTCCCTCGAGCATCAGTGTAACAAATAGCTGGTTTGTAGAATAAAACAAGAGACAAAAGCAGCCTTTCTCTTGCTGCATCAAGCAACTGGTTTAGGTCATTGTATTTTCCCTAAGTGCTTCTAGCACCTCTTATTCCTTTAAAGTAAGAAGGAAGCAATTCCTTTCTTCACAGGACTCAGATTCAGGGAGTGAGTGTTATGAGGCATGCTGATCAGCTGATATCCTTCACTCCAGATACAGACACATCCTGCTGGTGTACATGTACTACTAAAGAAGCACTCTGGAATTTCTTGTACCAGAGACTGTACTGATAGAGAAGTGCTGGAGCACGTGTGCAGCGTCAAGCACATGAGAGACTCCAGTGAAGCCCCAAGGGCCGCTGAAAGCCGTCAACCTCAATGGGACACTCAAGTGCTTGCTGCTGGCATGAGTGTGACTCTCCTGGGGACAAGAAACTGGAAGGTGTCACATTGGTCAGTTGATCTCACTCACTGCTATCACCAGCAACTGCCTCATATAGCAGTTATTCCATTCATAACCTGGTCAACATCTGCTGCAAGGGGCCGTGTGGGAGACTTCACACAACTTCTTTAGCTATGCTGCTGCTATAGACCAGAACTTTGTTACTCTGATGTTTCATATTTATTGTTAAAACCTACAGTCTGTATTTATTTATGACCAGTTTGTACCCATTTCCTCTGACTGTTTGTAATTCTGGTCTTCAAAGCCCTTTGATTCTTCCTGCTTAATATTACCAATCTTCATTTGTATTACTGATGCTTCCTACCTTTGTGTCACCTGCATGTGTTGTTGCAGAGTGCTGTGGTTTTGACAAGGCTCCTGAAAGTTATATGAAATAGGATGAACTCTGACAGTATTTCTTGAGGACCTTTATTAGCAAATTCCTGTTGCAAGTTCTCATCAAACCATTTTTTGTTGTAATAATGCTTATTTTTGCCAGCTAAGAAAATCAATTTCCATATGGCAACTTGATAAATACTTAACAGGAGCCCTGATGGAGAGAAGCTCTACCACATTAATGTAGTATGCAATTCAGCTATGTTACTGAAGAAAAATACATTATTGGAGTGGAATAACAGCTTTTAAGCAAGTTATATTGTCTTTTGTACAATATTGCATTATCAAGGAAATCCTGTTATTCGTTCGCTAACTAAAAATTTATTTTTAATCTTTACAAACAGATGAAATAGGACCAATAGGCCTGAAATTCTCTTAGATATCTGGTGTTCCTCCTCTTTTGTACTATGTCAGTATATAGTATTTTCCATTCCTTTGGTGAAGTCCTGCATCATCTCAGATTTAGTAACTTCATTAGTAATGAATTCTTGGGAAAGCTGTACTTTCATACAACATTTTCTTTGGAATCAGAGTTTGCTGTTTTATTCTCGAGGCATCACTTCTAAGGATTTATCGTTTTAAGTGTTAGCCTAGAAACAAAGTTGGATAGAAAAAGATAGATACAGAAAGATGAGTAAAATACTTGCTTGTAACAGGTATTGTTACGGTATTTAGGCTAAGAAAGTTGGGTCTGTTGAGCCTGGAGAAGAGAAGACTGTGTGGAGACCGCATAGCAGCCTTCCAGTGTCTGAAGGAGGCCTGTAGGGATGCTAGGGAGGTACTGTTCATTAGGGACTGTAGTGATAGGACAAGGGGTACCGGGTTCAAACTTAAACAAGGGAAGTTTAGATTGGATATAAGGAGGAAGTTCTTTACTGTGAGGGTGGTGAGGCCCTGGAACGGGTTTCCCAGGGAAGCTGTGAATGCTCCATTGCGGGCCCTGTTCAAGCCCAGGTTGGACAGAGCCTTGGGTGACATGGTTTAGTCTGAGGTACCCCTGCCCATGGCAGGGGGTGTTGGAACTTGATGATCTTAAAGTCCTTTCCAACCCTAACTGTTCTATGATTCTATGATTCTATGATTGTTAATGCATGAGAGATGGCAGCTGAAATGAAACTCTTATAGTTGAGTCCAGCTATTATTTATACATACATATAATGATATACATATAGTATCCGTGTATCAATTTGTGTATGTAAATAATATTATTTTTAAAACATATTTCATTTTCTCTTTCCTTCCATGTTTGGAGAAAGAAAAAATGTTACTTTCAGAAATTATTCTGCTCCTTATCTAAAAAGGACCTTTCTGGTTCATAATGTTTCGTTTTAATCAGAAATCAATTTCCAGGTACCCTTTAAAGTGATACCTTCTCTCCTACCCCTATGTACTATTTAATTTTTTACTCCTGGGAGGATTTCCTTCACTCTGCTGTCAGAGAACTTATTAACTTGCCTTTATTAGGAGATTTTAATTTCTTTCCTGCTGCTAAATTTAAGAAAATATTTGTAGACTGATTTAAAAGTAATGGTAAGGTTGTTGTTTTTTTTTTTTTTTTTTTAATTGGGCTACGAAGATAAAATTATGACAGTTGCCGACCTTTGGAATTTTGATATGGATATTTTGCAAAGAAAATAAACTGAAGATTACGAGAAGAAAATAAGCCTATTTAAGTATGTAGTTTATATATTTCAATTGGTTGCATGCTTGCCTTAAATTCAGTGACCCTACCTCCTAATCGAAGATTTCTCCAGATGTTTTGAATACAGATGCATGAAATACATAAAGAATTTGGTTTTTTATGACGTGAAATTATTGTAAATTTACATTTCAGTCGTCTTCTCATCATGATTATGTATTGGGTTTGAGTTTTGTTTGCTTGTTTGTTGCCTTTATTTGAGGTTTTACTTCTTGAGGAATTCAGGAAAAAGACTGTTAAACAGGATGGTACCACTGTGAATTCAGCATGTAAACTGAAAAAAAAAGCCCAAACAACAAAAAACCTGACCAATTTGAAAGCATCAAACAATTTACCATCTCAAAGATCTTAATTGTGCAAGAAACTATGATAGCATCTACTCTTCTTGCATGTTGTGAAACTAACTCGTCTGAATACAATATAATACTAAGACTTTATTTCACCCTCTCAAAAAGGTCAATAGAGGTGTATGTAAATAAGCTTATGCATGTGAAAGGTCAGTGAGACTGTTCTAAATATGTGAAGTTACTTTTCTTGTAGTGTTTGAGGGAATCCGACCTGTGGCACTGTTACACAGCATGTGATGTAATAAAACATCGAATTTATGCTTCCTTGCTTCGCATATTGTCTCATTATTTATTATGCAATTTTCTTGACTATTGCAATTTGGAACTGACAGTTTCTTGGAACTTCTTATTTCTTATATGGAAAGCAAATATCACTTTTAAGTCCCCCACACATACTTGCAAATCAATTTTGAAGTTGGATCACTTAACCTCACTTTTCATTGTCTAATGTGCCCTTGTATAATGCTAAACCCTGAGGCTGTTGAGTAGCCAGAAAGTAAAACAACTGATATTTTTCTAAATAATTTACTGTGAGCAATTATCATAGAAAAGGGAGTGTATGTAACAGCCTTGTTTGACAAACTCTGTTTCCCATGAAGGAATCTGTACAACAATTGAGGGTAAAGTTGAGTCCATCAATATCGTCTGCCTTCAAGCACATCTCTTCAAGTGCAACTGGGTTTCCCAAAGCAAAGGTGGTGTTCTGTGTAGCTGGCAAGGAGAGCTGGGCATTTTCAAAAGCCTGCAGAGGGATATCTTGTCTACCTAATTGCATACCTAAACTGGCCAGAAATCTAAAAAAGCCCTCAAAGATCTCTAGCCTTCTCTGTTACTGTTGCAGGAATCTTGAGCAGAATTGGGCATAAAATTTATGCATGAAGGACTGAAGATGATATCTCTTGGCTAAAGGTACTTGGAGATCCATGATCTTTTATTTTTTCAGCTGTTCCTTTTCATATTTTTTTTTTTTTTTTCACCAGACTCAGCTCCTCCTTAACCCAGTGGTACTTGCATCAGACTACAAGTGTCAGTAGTACAAGTGAGACTCATCCCACTTTGCTCAGGCAAAAAACAGATTTCTTCCCAGATTTCTTCAGCAATTCATGATGCAGTGCTCCAATGTTTTCCTCTGTTCTTTCTGGCATTGTGCACTGTGTAATCCAGACACACTGGCACAGCTCGTTTCAAAATGTGGTTTTGTACCTAGATACTGTCATGACATCATTCTGAGAAAATCTTCTGGGAAAGTAAATTTATGCTCTGGTGCTGAGATGTTGTTCTATTGCCTTATCTCTGACTTTAAATAAATATTTCTATAAGGGGTTAAGGTTTTGGTAACTTAAAATACATTATCTGTAATAAGAGCTCCTAGTCAGAAAGGTAACTGTAAATTCACTTGAGAGGTAATTAATTTCCTTGCAGAAAGCAAATATGTCCATTTTCACTGGGAAGAGAAGTTGAAGAATTTGTGAAATAAAAAGATGTTTCCAGATTGAGAGAGGAATGCTGACTGTAGATTTTGGACAGTGATAAAGCTATCTGACACAGGGCACTCTTGCTTTCCTTACCAGTATGGGACTGAGCCTGCAAATGTGGCAAGCCACATCCTACAGAGTGCCAATAGCTGGGTGAGAGAAATGGAATATTGCAGCAGTTAACTCCTCTTGCATGTGGTTGAGTTGTGCATTCTTCCTTGATCATGACTTTTTCTAGTATGTATTATAATAAAAATTCTTTATTTCCATATGTTTCACTATTTAAGATTATCTGTGATTCTATGAAGTGTGATTTGAGACTCAGCTACTCTTAATCATCTGTGACTACTAGTAATCTGCATTCTAGTTCCTGGAAGCTGAGGCAGTAATAGTTGCTTAAAAGTTTGTGTAATTTGTTGTTGTTGTTAGTCATGAGAAATGGCTAGAGCTCCGCCTTGACAAAATAAAGAAGGAAAAAATATCCATTTTTAGTGTGGTCATTCTAGAAGACTTTAGGCTCTATTTTGAATTTAATAAAATAAACATATACTCAATAATACCCAATTTTGACTGCTTAATTGAAATCAATGAGCCAGAACCAGAGCTGATCTTCATTGATATTTCTTCACGAACATCATTGGGTTTCCATTAACTGATAGTAAATTGTCATCTGGCTCTACACCAAAACCTAGTTTATAGGATTTTGCAGTGCAGATGAAAGAAGAAAGAGAAGTAGTAAGAATATATGCTACCAATTTTCTAAGGTACATCATCCTCTTCTAAACTTGTATTATTTTCTTAGTAAACTCAGTGTTGATGAGTGACATTTTCAAATCGCATGTTCTTGATTTCAGTCAAATGTACTTTTTGTTCTACAAGTTTCCTGTAAACTATCTTTAGTTTTCTGAACAAAAGTTTTCTTTTGAAAATTGGCATTAACAGCTAAGTGGTTTTTTTATAACAGTTTTGCCAAGTTAACTGGACCAGATTAATCACAAATGTAGTTTGCCTTGTTTTGCCATCAGTTTAGTTTCAAGATGATTTGGCTCATGATATCTTTGAGAAAAGCACACAATTCATAATGATGACAAGGTGTGCTAGCCATATCAACTAAATTCTTTTAAAAAGTGCATATAGCCAATGAAGAAATTTATGAAGAACCGAGGCTTTCATTTAAAGCCTCTTCACTTTTTCTAATGGTACCCTGTATTTGAAGTCATAGTCATTTTGAAACATGAAAATTCCTTCAACATAGAATCATAGAATCGTAGAATAGTTAGGGTTGGAAAGGACCTTAAGATCATCTAGTTCCAACCCCTGCCATGGGCATAAATCTGATTTTTTTTCTGTTCATCGAAGGCAATGGTTACACTACATTCACAGGACAATTTATAATATTCACAAACTTTGTCTTATTTTACCTGTCTTACAGATTTACTGGCCTGCAGCAAAAGAAAAAGTAGAATTATGCAAATTAGCTGGGAAAGATGCCCATGTAAGTATTATTGCTGAGAATATTTTATATCTGTGTAGATGCAGAAAATGTGTTAGTAAGCTGTTTCACACTTTTTTCCTGAACTAACGAACTAGGTGTTGTAACTAATTTTAAAAAATAGCTACACTTCTATTTTTTTTTACAAATATTAATGCTTCAAGAAAAATATTTTAAATATTGCAAAAAAACAATTGTGCTAAGCCGTCCTTGTATGTAATAAATGCAGTTGAGAGACCATGGGCTTTCCTCTGAAGTATATCACAGGAGATGCTCCCCTGAAATCCTTCCTATCCCATCAAACTGCTTTTTTCTTGTGAATATCCTTAATTGACTTCATTATAATTCATTAATGAAACAGGGTAGCAGAGCAGAGTACAAATTAACTTAATTTGCAGACAGCTGCAGTTGAGGTTCAACCAGAATCTCAGACTCATTAGCTTTTTCCTGGAACCACAGATGATTTGTGAGTAGGAAGAGTCTTTAAGGTGTATTCCTATATAGAATAAAACTTTCATATCTCTTTTACATACTGCAGATCATACCATGTGTCTACAGCCCACTATAAATGCAAACATTTCCTGGCTGTATAACAAAATTTCTTCATTTTCTCTCCACAAATCTTGGATCTATCCAGCTTGTCTGTTACCAAGGTGGACCCCAGCTCAAAACACTCTCTCAGCTCCCTGCCTGAGGAATTTCTGCTTTTTATCCTAACTTATTGCTACCCTTATCTTTACAGCAGACAAAGCCTAAACAACACCTCTCCTGAGCATTGAGAAAATTCTGGCACTGGTCTGTATGGAGGATTTGTGCTGCTCTGTTTTTATGCTAAGACAAAAGGAGAGGGACCAGAGAGAGGAATGTTTATTTTGGACACAGATAATAAATACATCCTTCTTTGCTTCCTACCCTGTCTCTGCAGCTTCCCTCTCACTTAGGTGTAGGGTGGTAGCTTCAACATACGAATAGCTCTCGTGTATTCCCTTCAAAGTACCTTTTTAATATGTATATGCTTTTGTTTAATTTTCAGGAAGGCTGCAGCAAGCTAGCCCATGTAGCACCCTTGCAGCATATAGCAGCCCCTTGTGCTGCTTTCCATCTAAGATCAAAACCAGTTAGAGCCAGGACTGACCAGAGTATCCTGTAGGACTCAGAAATGCCTAAATAAAAGTGACCAGTAGGATGTGGTTGGTGCAAAGAAAGTTCATTTAAACACAAAATATACCCTTGGAAGTATTTTGAAGCCCTTCAGTTCACCACAATGACTTCTGTCATGTAACCTCTGGTGTTAAAGCTTGTGCTGAACTCTGAATTGGGAGCAAAGGCAGGAGGATTGGTTGCCAGAATAATGCAGTGTCTCTCCCACCTCTGTTTAGTTGTTGACAGGGGGTGTTTGCTACAACACAGACTGAGCAGATATCATCTACACTGTGCTGTAATGACATAGCTTCACGTTACATATAATGTAAGCATTATAGGAGAATTAGGCTTGCAGGTCTGATTGATGAACTGCCTAGTAGATAGCCACTGCAAAATTGTACCCGTCACAACTTTGAACTATTTAGTAAACAGTCTGCTACAGTAGTTTGGAATTTAAATACAGTGATACTATGGCAGTAACCTGGTACCATATATAATGTGAAAGAGAAGAAGAAACGTGAAAATTAACCTTTCTCTTTCTTTTCCCAATAGACAGAATGTGCCAATTTTATCAGGGTGCTTCAGCCCTACAACCGAACCCATGTTTATGTCTGTGGCACAGGAGCATTTCACCCGCTCTGTGGATACATTGAACTTGGAACTCACAAAGAGGTAATTTAATTTCCTCACTACTCTGACATGTCGAGGAATAACCCTTGTCTTGTTTAGCATTCATCATAGATTGGAAAATACTATGTGAGTGTGTAAAAAAGGAACTGACAGCATCTTGCATAAATAACAGGGTAAATGGTGGATTTTTCAGCTCAGGCGGGAGCTCTTGTTCTCACATTTGATATGTACATATCTCATTTGAACAAAGCACTTTCCTCAGTAAAGCTTAATACACGAAAGTTCTTCTGAATGACACTTTACTGTGATTAATTAAGTGAAAAGAACATTTAACCCAGATGTCTTTCTTCCTAGTAAGTCATTTCCACACATACTTTCTGATTATGTACATACACAGATATTCAGGGTTCAAGATGACACTTATAGTTCTATCTTTAAATGTCCATATACCCTTGGTCCAGAGAGATGGTTTCCTATTCCTTCTGCATAAGAATTATATGCAGTTTGTAAATAGCCTCTGAGCCTGAGTCCAGGGATGACATCTCAGGACTTGATGTTTTGCAGCCCTGTTACTAAGTAGATGTTGGGTATCCTCCAACACTAGTAGCATATTCCTGAACTGACGTTAGCAGCTGATTGGCCTTCATTTGCTGGTGACAAAGAAATCTCTATCCTAAGTGGCAAATGTCTGAGACCTAACCACCACAACAGAAGAATTTTGGTGTTGTGTCAAGCAGCCACTTAGTACACAAGTCTCTTTTTAACTCCTAAATATATAACACCTTGGCTCTATTTAAAGCACTGATTCTGTTCTCAGTGTTGAGGTGTGACCTGTCTGGCTGCTTGCCTATGTTGCAAGCTTCCTCTGTTCTTTGGGTCTTGGTGAAATGGTAACATATAAGAAGTAAGGCCTGATGTTAGAATCATAGAATAGTCAGGGTTGTAAAGGGCCTTAAGATCATACAGTTCCAACTCCCCTGCCATGGGCAGGGACATCTCACACTAAACCATGCCACCCAAGTCTGTGTCCAACCTTGCCTTGAGCACTGCCAGCAATGAAGCATTCACAACTTCCCTGGGCAACCCATTCCAGTGCCTCACCACCCTTTCAGTAAAGAATTTCTTCCTTATATCCAATCTAAACTTCCGCTGTTAAGGTTTGAACCCCTTACCCCTTGTCCTATCACTACCGTCACTAATGAAGAGTCCATCCCCAGCACCCCTATAGGCCCCCTTCAGATATTGGAAGGCTGCTATGAAGTCTCTGTGCAGCCTTCTCTTCTCCAGGCTGAACAGCCTCAACTTTCTCAGCCTTCATACGGGAGGTGCTCCAGTTCCCTGATCATCCTCGTGGCCCTCCTCTGGACTTATCCCAACAGTTCCATGTCCTTTTTATGGCGAGAACACCAGAGCTGTGCACAGTACTCCAAGTGAGGTCACGTGAGAGCAGAGAAGAGGGGCAGGATCACCTCCCTCGACCTGCTGATCACACTTCTTTTGATGCAGCCCAGGATACCGTTGGCTTTCTGGGCTGCGAGCACACACTGCCTGCTCATGTTCATTTTTATATCGACCAACACCCCCAAGTCCTTCTCTGCAGGGCTGCTCTGAATCTCTTCTCTGCCCAACCTGTAGCTGTGCCTG
>JAOEHY010033464.1:8744-27568 GCA_025447955.1 Psilopsiagon aurifrons
GCCATCCCACCATGTTTCTGTGATGCCTATGATATCATACCCCCGTAAACGTGCACACATCTCTAATTCCTCTTGTTCCCCATGCTACTGGCTTTTGTATAGAGGCATCTGAGCAGAGCTCCAATTGAAGCTGTCTAACTGGCTGTTGTTAATACACATCCTAGGGTTTTCTATTGTAGCTTTTGCTTTAAAAACAAAAAAAGTCATGTGCGATTTTAATGTAGTTTTGAAAGAAAAAAAATAATCTCTTGAGTCTGTACCCACCACAAGATTTAAAGTGCAGAATCTGTGCCTGTTATTGAATAAGAAATGCATGCTGACTGCCAAGTTTCATCTTGAAAGCAGCCAGAAGCTATCTGGGAATAAAAAAAAAATGTTTTGCAAATACCTTTTATAATTGTAAAAATAGAATAGAATAAAATAAATAAATAAATAAACCAACTAGAAAGAATTCACCAGCTATTAAACATTGAAAAATATGGGATATTGTATATTTCAGAGCCCAAAAATTATATCTAAGCTGAACAAACACTTGAAAACATGAATTTATAGTTGCATCTTATTCCTCATAGCCAAGCATTTTTATAATCAAAGTGTCTTCATCCCAAGCGCTCAAGCAAGAACAGAAAATGCCTCAATCCTGGCAGTAAGTGCAGTGAGGGGATGTGGATCCTGCTGTCCCTAAGTACAAATTCCCTCATTTGTAAGGGTTTTCTTAACTTTCATTTTGGCCAGACATGGAACAACGACGTCTTTTCTTGGTAACCCTGAGCTATGCTGCAGGTGTGCTTGCAGCTAGGCAAGAATCCCTTTGGACCTTGGTGAGCAAGCATTTGTGTCAGGCAACATGGTTCAGGAACCACAGGGCTCTGTCATGGTCGACTGACCATATGTATCTGCAATAGCTCCTGCATTCAGAGTCATAAAGGTAAGGGTTCAACAGGTACACCTCTTCCCCATCAGAGCACCTTGAGCGGAGGCCACACAGCTGATGCTGATATGCTTCTTTTCATCCTTGCTGTCCCTGGGAGCCCCTTCTGACTTAGTTTGGATTTGCAGTCCACACTCAGCTGTCAAGTCACTTCATACACAAGAAAATTAGTCTTCATGATGCACAAAGCAAAGTAAATCATGGGGAAAAGCTCTTCAAAACACACATTTTTTATAGCTCAAGAATTTCATGACCTAGGGAAAATCACAAATAATACTGTACCAGGAATTCATAACATTTGGTGCCTAATTTGTACAGATACTGCAGCTACTGTCACCAGATAAATACTTCCGTGACTAATCCCTTGCAAAGAAAAACACAAAGAAAGAGTCTGTCACATGAAACAAGATGATTTTGATGTTAGTTTTGTATTTATAAACCCAAATTTTACCTCTCAGGCTGGGTAATATTCTTCATCTGAAAACCGTCTCGGTCTCTCACCAGGTAAATATGTGTTTGCTTTCTGTCCTCACCCCATCCCTCTATCAATCCCTAAAAGCTAGCCAAGAAGTCCTTATCCTCCTCCATGGACTCAGGCAAACCTCCTCATATTTTGCTGAGGATCTAGAGGTACAAATTCTTAAATTCCAGAAATAATTGCAATTTCATTCAATGCGATTAAACTATGTAAATTTTCTCCTTGGGATTTTTTTTTTTTTTTTGCATAGCAGCAACAATAAAACCCCCTAAAGAAGAAAACAAAACCTGTTGGCGTCATCAGAACCTAAAAATAACAGGAAGATGACTGCTGGTGCCAGAATGATACCAAACTAGATCTATTATTGAATTAGATTCTTTTCAATTGTTGTTCCTAGGAATATATTTCCCTTTTCCCTTCTGGGTTTGTTTGGAGCCAAGCTATTCTGCCTGCCAGTGTCATTCCACCACTCAAATTAACAAGAAGTGATGTCTTTTACAGTAAAAACCAATATCTATTAAAATATTGATGAAGGCAAATAAGCTAAGGACTGTGCAGTGTCTGGTTTCTAGCTAGCAGTTGGGGAATAACATTGAAGGGAGGGGAGAGCTGCACAGCCTCACCCCACTGCCACGGCCAGGATGACCCTCCTGCTCTCATAGGGTAGACCTTATATTCCCAGGAGCATGCAGCAGGAGAAGCCTCACTCGAAGTACTGATGTAGCTCAGAGTGTCTGGAGCACCTGGCGTTCTTTCTTCTGCTTTATCTCCACGGCCAGCTCAGCAGCATCTGCTTTCTTTCTGGTGTAGGTTTAGAGGCCTTGCTTGCTGGGGTTTGCTGTCCATTCATTTAAAAGTTTTCACCTTTTATTTATTTTCCCCATCTATCATTCTAATTAAGTTTATCAAACCTCTATTAAGGCCTATCAAACCTGTTTCATTGTAGCTGAACATATTGGTAACAGTGGGACTTTCTTTTATGACAGAGAAGGGACTTGATCCAACAGGTCAGCTTTTATAGCTTAATCTACACCTTTTTTCCTGCTCTAGTATCTTAGCATTATTTTAAGGGACTCCTGAAATCATTTGTCACCATTTCTCAGAGTATTTTTTGCTTGCTGGCATTGCTGGCCCACTATCACCATTATCTTGACCAGCAAAAATGAGCTGATGGCTGATACTGCAGGGAGGCCCTCTTGAAATGAGGGCTGTGTTTTCATTAGGTTAGTGGCATGCACTTCATGTGCAGTACCGCCATGAATTTATCTAACCACGTCATCTTAATCTGTAGGGATTCCCTGACAATTATATTAATGGTGCTGGCATCCTTCCCTCTGCCATGGCTTCTGATTTTCTTCTGGCACAACATTTCAGGCCTTCCACCAGACTGGACCTCACCCTTTGCATCTCTGTTGTCACAAGTGAACTTGGCCTAGCAGACATGGTAATGCTGAACAGGGCTACCATGAGGGGTGGAGGAGTCCTCTCTTCGACTCAGGATCAGAAAAAAGTCCCCCGTCTATATTACACATATTACACAGCATCCTGTCTTGAGCTTTCCTTCACTGATGAGAGGCTCACAAGGTGACCAGAAGCTGGTACAGCCCAGCAGTGCAGCCAGTGTGACCCACTGTTAGCATTAACACCACTGACTTGCTTTACCTCGGATGTTTTTTTGATAGCCAATGAACATGTTGGATTTGATGCCTTCATCTCTGCCATCCAGACAAGCGCTAAATGACATAATTCGGGCTGGAAGGAGCCATGTGTTTTCTTCTGCGTTCAGCTACTGCTGTGCTTCCAAACATGCCTCTCCTCTTCCCTTTTTTTGTACAGTAACTTTGCACACAGAAATGTCAAACAGCAGCTGTTTGGCCAGCATTTTGAAAAGCAACTAGTGTTTTTAGCTGCCTTAATTTTGAAGCTAGGGTTTCTACTCTACACATTAAAAAGACTTCTTTTTCTTCTCCAGTAGCTGTAGATTTTACCTATTTCCTCTGTAAATGTGAACCGTGGAAACAGTCAGACCTTATAAGGCATGAGAGCCTTTGAGGTTTCCCCCTGAAGAAAGAAAACGTCGTGGTGCCTGTCAGAGCTAAGTTACCAAGGGCTTCTCTTACTCCAATTAAGCATGAGCAAACCTATAATGTGTCAGAGCCTGCAGTAGGTAAAGAACATGCTGGATAATTCTGGAGGTCGCTTCAGTGCTGGGTTTGAAAACTTGAGCAGGAAGCTGTGGTCAGAAGGGTCCCTTGAAAAGCCTTTCACTCCAGTCTGAGCCATCCAACCCCAGAGCCTTTTCTGGTGGTTTGGCCCCTCTTGTCTTGAGCTGGAGCCTGCCTTAAAAAGGACATGTGCAGTTTTTGGAAAAACAGATTCAAGCTAGATCAAAGCTTTGAGTCCTCCAAAATGTCCAAAGGAAGCCTGAAAAATGCAGATTAAGGAATTGATTTTTAGGGTACAGTTTTCATCTGGTGTAGCTGAAAGGACATTTGTTAATAGCTTGGATTTGATTTGGATTTTTTGCTGTGGGCCCAGAACAGAGCTCTAAGCTTACCTTGCAGGGCTGCTGCTTTTCCAGTAAGTGGTTTAGGGCAGAAGGGAATCAAATTCAAGAGGTGTGCCCTCAGGACTGAACCAGGAGCACTTGGAGAATGAACTGCTATTCACTGGGGAAAAAGCTACAGGATACTGATTTTCATTTCTGCGTGTGTGTGTCTTTATTTGAAAACACAGGAATGAAACCAAATTTTTTCACCTGTGCTGGAAAGCATTAAAACAGAAGTCCTACCTGCAGAGATGGAATTGCTGCACCAAGTTAGCTGTGGACAGCCATGCTGGAGTGCTCCCACAAAATAGCCGTGGAAGAAGAGACAAGCCTGTGTGCTTCCCAAGGTCAGGATAAAGCCAAGTGTCCCACCTCAGAGCACCTTCAAAGGGTTTTGTTGATATTCCAAAGCACAAAGGAAAGCCTGGTAATGTTGTTCACCTTTTGACTAGAACTGGCACCAGAACTAAGCACACCAGCTATAACTACTGTATTAGTCAGCCTCCCATGGATGGTGGCAGGGCAGAGACTGTGCAGTGTGCAGGTTTGCCTGTAAATTCTATTCATCACACAACATGTCTTCTTCTATCTAATCCTCTCTTTTTCCACTCATGGCTAAATGATTTAATTGCACGACAGTTGATCCCAATAACATGATAGGAGGTGACTGCCTGACTGGCTTACATCAAACCTCAGAAAAGTGCATTTTAAAGTGTCGATATTAATTTGTCCACTTCTCATAAAATTTGTCTTGCTAATCCTTGCTCCTCAGATACCTTTTTTTGGTGGAATTGACTTCATCCCAAACCTAAGCTGCTCAGAGGGTGCATTGCCTGCCCTCTGCCACTTCTCTGTGGCTCAGGTTAGCAGTCAAAGAAGGGAATAATTGGGGAGATCTGATAACAGACTGCAAGTTTGTAAAAATCACACCAACCACACATGGGCTAGGTGGGAGAAGAAGTAGAAGGCCTAAACAACAGCAAAGCAGATGCAGTTTGAACACAACAGAGGAGAGAAAGAAAGGATGGTCATGACAGGTATAGGGTAAATGCTAAAGCAGATTGTGGGAAAGATTACAGAGACTGCATCTAAAATTGTATGTGTGTAGCCTGTTAGAATTCTATCTTTGGACTGGATTTAGGTGTAGATGACCATGCCATTGTGTTAGAGAGGTAAAATGCTAGATCTCTGCAGTTCATTTCATCCCTATTTCATATGGTTTTTGTAGTACTGTTGTCGGAGATCACGAAGAATAAAAGGGAAAGTCTGTCTCATCCTGTAAAACTAGAAGTAGATGCATAACACAGCTTAATTGAACTTACTGACTTCCCAAGAGACGCTGAATGTAACTAGACCAACAGTGATCTGGTTAATACAAAAAAATGATTTGCTGTACCTAGTGCTCACAGATTAGAGGTGGAGACACAGATAGCGAATCTCCATGGGGAAAGAAGACTGTGTAGATTTGCTGCTCACACAGCAAGGATAACTTGGTCAAAAGCAAAGTCCAGTAGTTCAACCCTAGAGCAGGAAAAGGAGAGGATGAGGAATTGGCTTTAATAGCACCACCCCTAGGGTTTTGGTTCTTTGTTGAGTTTCTTGAGCAGTTCCCTTCTGTTCTGGCCCTCAGTTGAAGGTGTAGGCTCAGTACAATCTCTAAAGTTGTAGAAAAAATGAAGCTGTCTAAGAATATTATTTGAAAATTCAACAAATCCACTGAGCTGAGCTGAGTGCTTTGTCCTTGAGATTAGCTGGAAAAACTTAACATTTGAGGAACAAACTAGAGGAAAAGAGGACTATTTAAGGAGCATCTGGAGAGATGGGCTTTAGATGCCCTTTTCCCTATTTATGCTTATTAGAGATGAAATTGAAGTGCAGCATGATTAAGTTATGCATATAAAGAAGAGCTTCTACAAACAAGAAAACATAAGCAATGTGGGAAGGAACAGAACTGCAAAGAGAACGAGAGGAGCGAAATCAAACAGGATGCCAAACTGCAAAAGACATTTCAACAGCACTTAATTAAAACTGTTCGCATTTGCAACAGACAGAAGGTAAAGACATTCACTAGGAAACAGAAGGAAGGGGGGGGGGGGAAACCCCAAACATTAAAAAGAGTCAATTACAGGAGATTCTGGAAAAATAGCAAGCTTGAGCAAAGGCCAAGTGCAGAACTGAAATGCACTTGGGGCAGGGGGGTGGAATATGTGTGTGTGTGTTATTTCTATTTGTGCTACAGCAGAACTGATTCCAGCTAGTAATATTGAAAAATACAATGTGCAGCAGCCCCTGCCCACAGTGCCTGCAGCCTATGGAAAGCTGTCACTCCCAATGTTTTGCATCTATCTCCATGCAGTGATTTGAATAAGATCACATAGCAACCAGTCCAGGTCTGAGAAATCAACCCAGTTCTCCAAGGTCCTACTCCAATAACTTAATCACAAGATTATCTCTCAGCTCCTTTTGTTAATTAAGGAGTCTTCATTGTTTGGCTCCAGAAACCATAGACACAGCAGTAATGGTGAGCCTGAAAATTCCGCATAATACATTTGTTGGCTGGGTGAAATAATAATGTTTTTTTCTCCTGTGACACCTTTCAAAACCTGACGTTCACCACTGGGTTCATCTGATTTCAAATGTGTAGCAGAGCAACAACAGTTTAAAAGTGGAATAATCATTACAAATGAATCCTTAGCCATCTTTCAAAGTGACAAAATCAAATCTTCACTTGTGTGACAAAAGCATGAAAGATGAAAAAAACCCAAAAAACTACATTGTACTTTGCTTGTCTCTGCCTAAGCAAAATAATTTTGATAACTGGTGAACATGGAATGAAAAGTAGTGAATAACATTTGAAAGGGAGAAGGCTGTCGTGTATCATGCCTGAGAATGAAAAGAGGAAGGTATTTTTCTTTCTTGTGGCAGAGCCTTTGCTTTCAGAGCTGGCTAGGTGAAAACAGCTTTCTTGCTAGAGAGAGTATGATTTATGTGTATACAAGAAATCTCAGTATTCAGCGATAAGACACCAAAGTGCTTTGTTAATGATGGATGAAATAGCAGTCAGAGATGTAGGAAGGAGCTCTTTGTTAAGTAAATCAGGAGCTGTTAGAGACCTTTGGCAACCCACAAGTCTAGATGCTGCCTGAGATCCAGCTATTCTCTACTCATCCATCCATGATGCTACACAGAGATGTTATAAATCACTTGTACACTCCATGAAGAATTGTCATCTGACCAAAGGTGCATGTTAAACAATCCCATGCTGGGATGTTTGTGTTTCCCTTCTGTGTCTATAGGTCTCAAATAATTAGCCCTGTGTCAGTAGATGGCAACCAGGAGGGATGCCTCAGCCTCCTAACCCCCAGAGCAGAAAGGTGCCCAAGGGGCTGTAGTCCTGCTCAACGTCAGTCCATTTACCCTCTTGCCTTTGGCATGCTTGTGATTTGGCTGTGAGAGCTAAGGCCAGGCAGCAATGCTCTTCCTAACCCTGACACAGAGAAATGAGCAGTGTCAGAGAGAGACAAGTGGCACTGGATTGTGGCTGTAGTCATTGTTGCCTCAATAACGTCATTCTTATAGGGCAATAGGAGCAGGGAGAGCAGAATCCCCTCCAGTCCGCCTCCTTCTCAGGGAAATGACTGATGAGCCTGGCAGCCTCTGAACAAATATTTCTGATGCAGAGTATTCACTTGTCAACTTGGAGGAGCCCCGAGAGAAAATTTCCAAAGCATATCTGTCGGAGATAATGACAATGCACAAGGAAGCCCTCCTTAGGAGGAATGTATTCAGAAGATGTGGAGTATTTGAAAATACGATGCTTTTGTGTGTTCCTGTTGATGACTAAAAATTCAGGCAATCGTGGCTGAATTTTAAATCTGTGAGCTGTAACAGGTGAAGCACAAGGAGGCAATGATTAATTTTTTCACCTTCTCTGATGCTTCCTTGGTCAGTTAGACCTTTTCCATATCAGAAATCTCTCTTCAGGCACAATATAGCTCACTGTGTTCTGCATCATTCAGATTACAAACCAGGGAATTTTTGTGCATCTGGATGTTTGTGTAATTGCCTAACACTGTGAAAAACCCATCTCAGCTGAAACCTCTTAGCTCCACTGCTAGATAAAAAGCAATTAACAGTAACCATAACCAGAAACACATTTAGTGATACGACAGGCAGCAAATGGCGAATAGATACATCAACAAATCTGTTTTTCCCGTGTACTTTGCTGTTTGCAGCTAATGGGTCATTAATTTTTATCTGGGTATCACATACTTATAAGCGGTTTGGGAATCTTGAAGTTATTACCTATAAGAGTAGCTTTGATTATGTTGGCTTGTCTGCATTGCCCATGATCACTTGGTTTAAAAGTCATCCAAAAGGATACAACAGCCAGAATCTCACCCCAAGGCTGTCCTGGGTACCCAAAGGCACCCAGGCTGCACCCCCATTACTCCTCACACTTCTTGAATCTCTCAAACGTTTCCTGAAAATGAGCCTGGGTTTGTAAAGGCAATTCCCCTCTGAAAGCTCATCAGCATTCACAGTTTGCAGGTGTTGTTCAGCTAACTTTTCTAGGTAGCAGTATTTCATCCTGCCAAATACGAACTTGGCTCAGGTCAGTAATTTTGTGCTGAGCTAGCCAATCTTTGTGATTTTCCCTAATTAATTCTAAGACAGATAACCAATAGATTCTTCAGCTGAACAAAAGTAATATTTATTTATCCCCCTTTTCCAGCAGGTTTCTGATCATTTTACATTTTTTGATTCATTACCTCAAGTTTCAGTTCTCTGGGGGAAAAGAAAAAAAAATAGGACAATGGGTATTTTACTTGGCAAGTCGATCATTTTGTACAAAATAAGGTACAGTTTCTATGCAAGCTCACAGAGACAGTTGTGGAGTATCTGTGTGACAATGGTGTGAAAAATGTAAGCTGGATTCATGCGAGTGATGTTTTTTAATCTGGATAACTCTTGAGTTTCTAAGAAAGCAAATACAGAGGTGTCAAGAACAAGATTGCCTGTTACCACACTCTACACTGGAGCTGTGCTTCGGTTATCAGCTATTTTTAAGTTCTCTCTCCTGGTTTGTTTGGTGTCAACCTGTGCTTCCAGATAATCTATCAGCAATTACCTGTTTGGTTTTAGTACGTTCTGTTCCTTTATGCGCTCATTCAGGACTTCATTTGTTCCCATTTGCAGTGTGTTTTAAATGTTAAGCTTGTTTTCCTACCAGATGGAGAACTGACGCCTCTATTTCAGGTAAGTGTTTTGCAGTATCTCCCCAGTGTAAGAAGATGATACTGTGCTTGTTATACTTCATGTCAGGAAGGACGCAAAATGCAAATCAAACCAGACCTTTTGTGCTTCATGGGTTAGAGGGGTTTTGCTGAGCTATTTGTGTATTTAACGTAAGTTGGGTGTCCTTCTTGCATAGTCATGTGGGCAGTGCAAAGGGATTTTGCTGGAGCGGTTCAGCCTGGAAAGCTATGGTCCTGGCACGAGGCTTGCCGCTATTGACATGGCCACCTCATACACATGGGGCAGTACAGATTCAGCTCTTTGTCAAAGAATAGCTCTTATGAAGTGTTTACAGTACTGAAAACAAAGCTTCTCTGCTGCCCCAAGTGTGCCTAGTCCCACATGATCATATCACTCCAAGTTCTTCTTTCAAGGGAGACAACATCCTGCAGCAGCTAAAAAATGGCCAATCTGCGTTCAATAGCTGCCTATTGGCAAGGGAGGTTTATGTCTTCACTTTTTCTGAGGATTATGACAAAGAAAACTAGAAAAGAGACAAATGAAAAGGAATTCATACAAACATGCAAAGATGGCTCATCCCAGCAGTGACCAAAATGTTCAGGGCAGAGGGTTTCTCCCCCTTGAACAATTTGGCTTTTCATGAACATGGCTCCCAGCATAGTCCTGCAGCTGGAAGACTGTGAGAGGGATCTCTTCTGGTGACAAAGGACTGTTTCCACTGATACAGCTGTGGGACAATAGCTCATCTAAAGAGAGTTTGCACACATAGGAGAGAATGGAAATCAGGTGTTTCTATAGTTCCCCCCCCCCCCCCCGCTTCTCTTATAAATGGTAAGCCTCTGCTGTACAAGTTTCCCAACAGCTGAATGTAAGCAGATTGCTTGTCTTATCTCCATTTGCCCCCTTCTGTGCAAACGTTTCAGTCACTTCCCTGCAAATTTAATGCTTCTTCAGCTGACACGCTCCTATCTCCATTCTGCAATTATGAACTGATGTGCTGATGTTTTAAGTAAAATGTTTTGTTTTAAAATATGCAACATCCAAATTTACAAAATGCACCCAAACCAAAACATAAACCCAAGCTAAAAGAGACAGCTCCCTCCCAAATTCTCTCTGATGATAATTATAGAAATCTCAGCTCTCCTGCAGAAGCATCAGTCAACAGAGGGTTTGGCTCTTTTCAGAAGCTGAAGCTTTGGAAACATATACTGAAAATGGTGCATACAACTGGGAGATGTGGCAGGTACATACTGAAGGTGAATGCTGAGAGTTTGGAAATGCAGACTTTGGGATTTGCCGGTCCCCTTCCTCCAGCAACACGTAGAATATTGCATTGTTGGTTGGTCTTCATTTTTAAATCATCCAGGATTATTCTGTCAAAACACGTGTGTTCTTCTCATAGAGTTGGCACCAGAAGTTTTGTTTGGGTGTTTTATCAGCTCAGTTCGAGAAGGGTGACAAATATTCTGGGTTTGCTCTGGAATCATTACCTGAGGAGTTCCGGTATTACACATCAAGGCTGCACCTGCAATGAAAGTGTAGCTCTTCTGTCAGAGTTTCAGCTTGATGGTGTTTCTGGCTGTTAGGATAAAACCCTGGACTCTGTCCCCATCACAAGAGAGGATTAGAAATATGCTTGCAGAGTCATTCCAGTGCTGATTTTTATTAGGGAATCTTATTTGCATACTGTATTCTCTTCTTGCACAGGAAAGCTGGAGGCATTTTTTTTTATTTCTAGTGCCTTTTAGAGGTGATCTGACATTTTCTAATGGCTCTCAGGTATGTATAATTCATCTCATTCCATGCCTGCATTTTTCAAAATAACACTGGAAAATTATTTGGGTTCCTGCTTTTTTTGGACAATCACTACTCTCATTTTTTCCAGGTTGACCTATAAATGTCCATATGCTGCAGGATAATTGCAGTAGGTGTAGGTTCCTTTGGAGATGGTCTTGTGTGGGAGACAATATGACAGCTCATCTGCATAGCACAGGCATCATACCCCTGACTTGATTTAGCAGAGTCTTGGATCTGGAGGCTTCTCCCATATAGCCAGTATATTTAGGGGATGGCTCACATACATTGTGCACTCATGCTCTCTCATGCTGTCATTTCATCATTATCTGTGGGCAGCTCAGCTGGTCTCAGAAGAAATCACAGCAGGCAATAGTCATGGCAGACCGTGGCTTGGGGACATGGCTGCTGTTGCTGGATCTCCACACTGTACCCAGACATCCTGCGTTGTTAAAAAATGTATGTTAATGTACAGCCAGAAGATTTTGTGTGAAAAGCTTTGCACTGACTGTGTGTAAACAGCAGTGACAAAGGCTGTACTGATAAACTGGCAGAACTGATGTTCCAGGATAGTGTTCAATGTCCCAAATGCCATGACTTCTGATTAGGAATTACAGAAAACTTGTCCTTACTTGTTGAACCTATAAAAGTCTCTTGGGAGAGGGAAAAATCTTGAGAAACTGGCATGCACTTTGCCAGCAGGAAACCCTAACCCTGTTACAGTTGTATGCCAGTGATTTTCATCTGGCAGCCTGGAATTTATGGGTATTTCAGTGTTTATTTTAAAGATCTCCAGAAGACGAATATCCTTCTCACCCAATGGGTGTGTTTTGAAGAAGGATTGAGCAGGTGGGCTTGAACACATAATGGAGATAGGTCACTTTTATTCATTTTGGAGGCCTTTGTGCCTTGATGAGGTGTTTCATTGCTAAGGACCTGACAGAACAGTGTGTTCCTCCTGTGAGCATGGTGGTGCCATCTCCTGTTGCGTTTTTTGATGCCTAGTGAGACTCCCTGTGAGTACATGCTGCTCTCCGCCTTCCTTGGCCCCACGGAGGGACGTGGCCTGGGCTCACCAGCTGTGTGAGAAGGGGAGACATGACAGCCATGAGGGGCTGTGACCAATTCCTGTCAGGCAATCTGATGGAGTGGCAGGCGTGCTAATGCTGCTTGCTGCCATGTTTTTTGGGCCTGCATACAGGGTGCTGATGGGGTGGTTGGCCTGGGTGTCAGTCAGGCTACAGCTGTGAGAAGGTTTGCCATTCAGCCATGCTGACGGATGGTAGTGGGAGCTGGGCTCTGGCTGGATCAGCCCTACTGGGGGGGGTGACAAGGACTGGTTTTTGAGTGACAGCCTCACTGGGGGTGGTTATGTCAGCCTCATGGGACTGTGATGCATCAGGGGAGGATGACAGTCACGTTGATGGTTAGAGCAGGAGTTGGTGTCTGTGTCAGTCATGTAGGTGTATCTGACAGAAGGACAGCCTCAGGGTCTCAGACACACTGGGACAGTGACAAGATGGGCACTGATTGTGTCAGTCACACTGGTGGGGGTGACAGGGACAGATCCTGACAGTGTCAATCACACTGGGGGGGTGGGGGTGACAGAGGCAGTCTTTGCTGGTGTCAGTCACATTTGGGGTGTAACAGGGGCAGTCCCTGCCGGTGTCAATCACCTCGGGGGGGGGGGGGATAGGGGCAGTCCCTGCTGATGTCGGTCACATTTAGCATGTGACAAGAGGTGGTCCTCAACTATGTCAGTCACACTGGGTTTGTCACAGAGGTGGTCCCTGACAGTGTCAGTCACATTTGGAGCGTAACAGGGGCCATTCCTGACAGTGTCAGTCACACTGAGGGTGTGGAAGAGGTGGTCCCTGACAGTGTCAGTCACACTGAGGGTGTGAAAGAGGTGGTCCCTGACAGTGTCAGTCACATTTGCAGCGTAACAGGGGCGGTCCCTGTCTGTGTCAGTCATGTTTGGGGTGTAGCAGGGGCGGTCCCTGACAGTGTCAGTCACACTGGGGTGTGACAGAGGCAGTCCCTGCCGATGTCAGTCACATTTGCGGCGTAACAAGGGGCGGTCCCCATCTATGTTGGTCAGACTGCGGATGTGATGCGGGCTGTTTCTGGCTCTGTTAGTCAAACTGAGAGAATAGCAGAGACTTGTGTCTGGGTGTCAGTCAGACTGGGGGAGTGACGGGCGCTGACGCGTGACTGTGTCAGGACCGCTGGGCCTGCCTCTGGCTGCGTCTGTCACATTGGAGGTGTGACAGGGGAGGTCCCTAGTGGTGTCAATCACATTGGAGGTGTGACATGGGAGGTCCCTGGCGGTATCGATCCCACTGGGGATGTGACAGGAGGAAGTCACTCTCACAAAGAGCTGTGAGGGGAGCTGGCCTTCGTCTGTGTCACTCACACTGGGGTCTCTGAGTGTCAGTGCCCCGGGGGTGTGACGGGGCAGTTCTCTGGCTGTGTCGGCCCCCGGCGGAGTGAAGGGGCCGGATCCCCGGTTGCAGCGCTCACCGAAGGCTTTAAAGGAGCGGCTGCAGGGCTCCTGTCCCCGGGGCGCGGCAGCGTGCTGCCCCGGACGGTCGTTCGCGCCGGTTGGTGGAGGGAGCTGTCCATCAAGCCGGGCGGGGCCGCAGCTGCATCATCCGGGGGGCGGCTGGCGTGCTCGGTCCCTGCGCAGGGTGCTGGCGCAGCTGGGTTGCGGCCAGCGAGGCCGTGCCGGCAGTGCCGGTGCCCTCGCTGTCGGCCGCCGTGGTCGCCCCGCCGAGCACAGTGAGGGGCTGCGGGGGACGGGGCTGCTGCAGGGAGGGCAGCTCCCTGCCGCGGGCAGTGTGAGCTTTCAGCCTTCCCCCATCGCCCTTCTGCCCTGGGAGGGGCGAGGGGAGCGGGCTGAGAGACGCCCTTCGCGGGGTGCTGCGGTGGCCGAGTCAAGTACCGTGTTTCGGTTAGAGCTGCCGGTTCAGTGTCCTTAGTCAAAACAGATCTCGGAAAGAGTTTATGTTTTACTGGGGCACTAATAGAACCGTTCCGCTTAGGTTTAATCAGGTACTCTAGTAAAAAAGGTTATTTGAGTAAGTTATCAAATGCTTTTCCGAGTCAACCTACTAATCCAAAAGTTACAATAAGAGCCACTGGTTACAGGTCAAGTGTACTGAGAGAACTGCTCAGTAAGTAGAGATTTCTCCTTTAAAACTTATGTATGCATTTTGAAGCTTTCCAAAGCTGTGTAAGGTGCATGTGCAGGTTAAGAGACTTCTCTAAAACTCCAGCCATCGCAGGCAGCCATAGAGTGTGGCTGGTTGTGCATGTGCACCTTCTGTCTTGTACCAGAGGAGTCAGGTATTACTTTGCAGACTCCTCTACAGTGTTGCATGTCCAGCGCTTGAATTGAGTTGTCAGAGTTGGGCTGGGGATATCTGTAAAATCAGATGTTTGCAAAAGTTTTGCATAGAAATTTGCTGACAGTCTAGATCAATATGTATGAAGGAGAATGCAAGTTCGAGAAACTAAAGCATGCCAGAAAGTTATTTGACTAGCCAGCTTTTCGCAGTCCTTAATTTCTTCCCATTAATTGTTCCATGTTCTTTACAGCTTGATTCTAGATTTTGAACTTTCACTGTAGTTTGCACTTGTTTTCTCAATGTGTTAATATTTTCCAAATGCCTTGTTCATGAGGTGCCAGATGAATGACAGATGACAGTTCCCAAAGACCTTGGCAAGATTGACCCCTTGACAGAAAAATCATGTCATGATAGCAGGCTGGAGGCAGCTAGGGATAGCGTAACAATTCCTCGCCTCACATGTTTTGAGAGAGGACTCGTTAGGGATCCTTAACCTTCTCTTAGTTGCACTTTCAGCAGGGTACTGTTGGGGTGCTGGCTGCTGTGCTCTCTGTTTCTGGCTGTAGAAGGTTGCACGTGGTGTAATCAGCTTTGGTAAGACAAGACTTGCTGTTGGGTGCTGTGATGACGTTCTTGCAAAAGCAAAAACGAGCCGCTGTTGTTACTCTTTCACCGCAGTCCAGTGTGCTAAGGGGAGTCCACTTTCCGCTGGGGTGTTAAAAGTTCAGCAAGATGTTAAGACTCTTTGAATTCAGGTCCCACTTAGAAAAAAAACCTGGGGGATTTGTTTATGTAGAAGAGTCTGAAGCTTTCAGATGTTTAAAGTTTCAGGGGAGAAAACTATATGACTGATAACACATAAACTTTGATAGAATGTGATTATAAGCCTTTAATATTATGTTCTCACTGTGACAGCGAGCAAGTTTGCACATTTTAGCGAATTTAATGGAAACACAGGAGTGTAGAGTCGATTTATTAATTTTTTTTTAAGAAAAAATTAAAAAATTACTCCAAAGCAGATCTAACTGACAAATACAGATGCTCGTGTGTCCTGACAGAGTCCTCACATTTTAAGGACTTGAAAGCAAGGTAGCATAAATAAAAAGAATTTGGCATCCATGTGTGTGTGTTGGGAATATAAATGTAGGATGGGTACAAAGCACCAATAACGTAACTCATCATCATCATTGTTATAATCATCATAATTACCATTATTATTATTCAGTAAGGAATCATATACTGTAAATAGATGGTGTTTTACTTATTTTTCTGCCACCTTCTCCCGAGGATTGCAGCTTATTTTTTTGTGTGTGCTGGAATAATTTGTCAGGGCTGATTGGAAAGGTTTAGAATGTAGTAAAATTGTATGCTTGTAAATGCAACATATGGAACAGAAGGCAGAGCACACCTTAAATACCTTAGTGTTAAGAGGAAAAAATAAAATATATGGAACTTGATAGAATTAAGTATATTTGTCTAAAGACCAATGAACAGGAAATAAAACGTCCGAATTTCCTTTTTTTACTTTAGGTTTTATTTATTTTGTTTTAGGGAAATGTTAGTAGATTGGCCTGCTCTTCATTAGTGAAAGCAAGAGGCTAGTTTTGGGACTCTCCTCATGAATTTTATGAGTGTGTTGGCAGTTTTGTCAGTCTTAAGTGTTGGAGTGTGTACGTGCTGCTTTTATCACCTTGCCATAGAAGCCCTTTTCTGTCTCATCTTGGATCAGTAACAGTGGACACAGTGCACTGAACAGAGTTGCTTTGGGTTCTTGATCTAACCCATGAGACACCAAATGGAGTCTTCTGTGTTATTTATTACCACTAATGTATTTTCAATTAGCCTGACAGCTTAAATGCTAGCTTTGTCTGGCAAATATTGAAATTCTTGTTTATTTTCCAAGGACGCTGAGACGAAAGAAGCCAGCCATGAGAGGTCCCAGGAATTTGTACTGCCCATCTCCCCAATTACTAACAAGTAAGCACTATATGATATTATAGGATGGAGGTGAATTTGGTCTTTGTTAATTACAGTTGTCACACAGGTGAGGAATACTTAAGTGATTTCCACAAGAGGAATCCTTTGAAACTCATTACCAGATGTGTAATTCAACCAATGCCACAACCTTGCCTGCAGCGTGAAGATGAACGTTTAGAATGCCTTTGATCTGAACCTCAAGAAAGGATAAGGGAGGATGATGAAAGCATTGTTCTTATGCTTTTGAGGATGAGGAGGATCTAGAGCATCTGGAAATACTTTTGTCATTCCCCCATTTTCCTTATGAGGAAGACTGTTGTTTGCTGGCATTACACCATTGCTTGGCAGCTGCAAGAGGAAATGTGATTGTAGCAGCTTGAAGTCAAGAGAGTTGTGTAGCCATTGGATAAAATTAGGACTGGCTGGACTTTCCTGGACATTGGTGCTTTTCAGATGGATGTGTTAAATTACAGCTTTGGTGTGCAAGTGGTCAGTTAAGTTACAGTGTTACTGTCTAGATCATCACCACCCTCTGGGGCTGGGTTTCAGAAGAGTCACTGTGAGGCTGCACAGCCCACTTGGCCAGAATGATGCATCCATTCTTCTCTCCATACATCCTCTCATGTTTTAGTGTGCTAGTTCTGATAAACCATGGTTGGTTTGGTTTCTTTTTCAATAGCCATTCGTCATCTGCACCCACTCAGGCATGCTTGGCTGTGGAGATATCGGTGCTGTATATGCTTATGTATCACTAGAGCTTTCCTTGTGAGAATTGATGAATGAGAGGAGACTTGTATGCTTGTCTACCATAAGGGAGGTGGGAGGGGTATGGGATTCCATGCATCTTAGGTCCAGGTGGAAGAAAGCATTTATCATGCCCAGCTACTGCATTGCAGTAAGAAATATTTAAGAATTTTAAAATAAAAAATTATAATAAAAGTAATGGAAATTATCTGAGGTCTTTTTCATAGTTTGTGAGAGTTGGAGTGGTGGCTCTTTCTCTGCAAGGTTCGCCATACTGAGCAGCTTGTGGGTTTTTCATAGATTTGAGGAATGTCATTGAAGGAATATTGCTAACTTATTTTTTTAACTGCCTAGTCTGAAGGAACTGAACTGCCACTTACTCTACTCTCAGGAGTAGCTCACTTTTCTGTGTGAAGGAAGTAGGTATGTTTCTTTTCCTCACCCTTGATTCTCAGCAGAGTAGTTTCTGGTTTCCTGTTTATTTTTAGAAAAAGCTGCAAGATCAAAAAGATGTAGAACTTGAAGCATTCTTGTATACCAATTTGCATCTAATAGTATACACTCCTGTTCAAGTTTAATTTCAGTTCTGTATTTGCTGTTAATTGTAGAAGCCCATTTCCAAAACTTGCGGGAGTTTTGTAAAGACAGCAAGATAGGTGTCCAGTGTGTGATACGACTGCAGTGTTAGAAATGGGAGCAGTCTCTGCAAGATTACACGGTGGTGTTGGAGAGCAGTTTCAACTGCAGGAAGCACAGAACTGGTCAGTACGATAATGGGGAAGCAAATGCAGAGCGCTGAGGGGACTGGGTCAAGGACCACTGGCTATAATTGAACAGAAGTTGTTGGGAGCTTCCCAGAGGTGCTTCTGTGTGACTGGGCCTTGGGTGACTCCTATCAAACACTTAGGTTAATGATGGGAATGTAAAAATGGACATGTGGAAATGAAATGTGCTGACAGGGAGTGCGAACAGTAGTGAGGGCTGCAGAACCACGGAAGAGTGAGAAGTCTTCCAGAAATGGTGGTAGAGAAATGGGGACAATTTCTGCTCCAGACTGGTGGGTTATCAGCTATAAGGGAAGGAGAGAAGGAGCCTGGGAAGGCCAATGGAATGTGATTGTAGTGTGGCTTTGGAAAAGGCAAATAGGAACCTATTTTGTCTCTGGCAAAGGACTTCCCCTAGGAAAAAGGAAATGCTGCTGTGAAAGGCCCTGGTGAGATAGAAGATATGGAGTGCAGTTCAGGGCACTTGGGGTGACAAAATACTCATCTGAGTTGGAAGTGAGAGGCAGAAGCTGGGGATATGGGCAGAGCCTTATTTATGTGAGCAGAGCCTATTTCGTCTGCCAAAGCAAAGCTTGAAAGTGAATCCAGTCACCGACAGACTTCTGCGGGAAGACGCTGTTATTGCCGTTGGGAAGGGGGCGAGAGGAGGCACAACCACCCCGTGACTCGCGGCAGGCTGGAGCTGGGAAGGCGGCTCCAGCCCCCTGAGCACCGCGGGTTCGAGCGCGCCTGTCTGCGGAGACAGGCGCGAAGGGCACCCGCTCGCGTGGAGCCAACGCTTGTCCCACCCGGACGTTTCTCCGGACTCCCGGCCCCGCCGCAGCACTTTAAATCTGGCGCTGGGGCCGGGAGGGGGTTCCCGGCCCGCGCGGGTCCCGCCCTGCTGCTGGCAGCGGCCGCCGCTGCGGGCTTTGCAGCGCTGCCATTGCGCCGCCGCCACCGGCTGAGCCCAGGCCCT